>JZLH01S0603689.1:45767-65501 GCA_001188425.1 Eucidaris tribuloides | reverse complement strand
CCGGAAAGACATGCAGACTTTCGTTAGGTGGTGAATTCAGCTTTACTTGCCATGCTTATTCTGATTTTGTCGCCATTGAGATATTGAAATGGTGAGGGAAATGCTGAGTGAAGTAATTGTGTAATATGACAGTTGCCATACTCCTGTCAAATATTCCTTCAAGAATACGTTGAAATACGAGTGAAATACAAGTACAGCAGGCTGTAATCGCATTAACAGTTTACACATCAAGAATGGATAGCCTGTGATACAAAAAGTTGACCAGTGGTGCTTGTAATGAAGATCTTGTTTTAAAGGGAATAGTCTTGATGAGGTACACATCCTACCAGATCTATCCTTCACTAATACGCTTAAGAACATTGATGGCTGAGGTTCAGGAAAAAAAATCACATCTTGCCTTGCACCGGAGGAATACTTGAAGTATTGATATTGTATTTATAACTCCTGAATCCATTGGTTCTATATGGTTTGCATATACAGATGACTCCGCATAACTCTACGTTGCACAAGTCGATTTATCGCCTATGTCAAATATTTTTGACAGTCCCAATTTGCTCTGTGCTTTTTCAACAGGAAGGTTATTCTTGTAAGTTGATTTTTTAAATCGAATATCGCCTTTCTCAAACATATTTTTAAGTCCTGAAAGGAGCAAACATGTGTTAAATCATTCGCCTAGGTCGAAGTGGCCATAATCGTCATTCTTGATGGTCTAAATGGGTTGACCTTTTGATCTCTGCCTGTCAGCATGACCGTAAAGATGTCATAAATTTCCCATTCCTTCTCTGCTTTTCTCATTTTTCCTGTACATTGGTAGAATTTTAACAGCCTCCAATTCCCTATACATGTTTTCTTCATCTCTAACATAGAATTGTATACAAAACTGTAACTCGAATATCGTCTAAGTCAACGTGATTTGTGTGGTCCCCAGTGAGTCGACTTACGCGAAGTTTACTGTATTGTTACACCAATACATGTTAAAATGTGTGTTATGATTTGATATAAATTATTGTATTCAGTGATATCTATTAAGCAGAACCACCTTAACAGAAATTTTGTCACTGCTTTTTCGTAAATATTTTTCATAATACCTGTGCGAATGAAACCATTCCAAAAACACAGTTTACTTAATATATTTCCATGATTTATTCTTTTATAACTGTATTGTGTACCTACATTCTGGTGTATTAATTTCTTTGTAATGTTACTTTTGCATGCAGGGTGTTTATGATGTTGTTGGAGAGGATCATGACCAAATTGAGAAGTTCTTGCTTGAAAACATGTCTCATGATTTTTGCTTGATGTTGTGAAGTAGTGTCCAGTCTAGAGAACTGACAGTACAAAACAGAAAATACTATTCAAGCATATGCATATTCATGTAAGAGCAAAATGTTGAGTAAAGTTTGTCATAAAGTGTAACGTAACTAATCATGGAATTGCCCTCATACATAAACGTTCAAGTTCTTACCAACATGTAATTATTTTGACAGCCGTCTTCTATACCATCAATTACCTACCATAAAGGGCATAGAGACTGATGTAATTTCATATTTGCTTAGATTCAGAATGGACTATTTTTTTGTGACCAAAATATAAGCTTTGATAGTATATAGATATGTTTTCTGTGATCAATAACAGCCATGTAAGGTATCCATTTACATGCAAATAATCAAGAACATACACATAAATATAGTGAAACCCATCTATAATGGCCATACAAGAGAAAGAAATATGGATTTTTGTTTTACATAGATGGCCGCTATATGCAGGTTGGCTGCTGTAAAGTGGCTGCTGAGACAGAGTGGACTGTCCATTCATGCACCTAGAGAGATGTATTTCAGTATGTAACATAGCAGACCAAAGAAGGTCTGCAGCATATAATTGAAAGTTTTAGCTGTTTGTTTCCCCTATAGTCAGTATACTGGTATTGAAGAAAATACATGTATAATACACATTGGTAATGGTTCATTTACTTAATCTGAGAAAATAGAACTTGACTTGAGAAGCTATGACTGGCATAGACTGTTGTAACTCCCCACATAGCCAGATGACACTACATGTATGTTGCAAGTTAATGTATTTATAGTATTGATACTTCAGATTTCAAAACTCAGAAACCTTGAATTTTATTCTTTGCAGAATACTTTTGGTAATGAACTGAAATTCTGCAAATTTCTCGTTTGTGATGAGCATTGTCATGTACCTCTGGATTTTATTTCGTACATTGGATTTTGTTTACATTTGATGATTACTATGGCAAGCCAAGACGTGCTATACGTGCAGTTGTCATGAATTGTTTTTAAATTGCAAAGTTTATGAAAATTTGAGAACACTAAGCGAAGACTTGTGCGAGGATAATTACAACTCTGAATGATTCTAAATTTGATAAAAGTATGTGTACGATATGGGTCTGCCGTACCTGTGTGAAGTACAATTTTGACTAAAAGCTTTGCTTTTGGAAGTGTAAGCAGGAATCTCATGAGGTAGGGCCTACATGTGCATTCATACTCAGCTTATTCCATAGATAGGATAGGATTATGTGTAGGCTCACAAATACTTAATTATTTTCTATATGTGAATAAAGGAAAACACCGGTCAGGGTGTCAAGTGTAGGTTTTAACATTGTACCATATATAAAAATAAGTAATATTTTTTGATGTAAATTTTTTGTCAGCTGTGAACCAAAATGATTTATATGAGTGGGATAAAGACAGACGTTTTGAAAAAAAACCCCAGAGTTTATGCCATTTATTTCAACTACTAGAATAAGCCAAAAGTTACACTGTAAGGTAAATATACAAAGAGTAAGTTACAGCAAATTGTATGACAAATTGTAAAGTACCTAAAGAGTAATATTTGGGTGTTATCAATACATATAGTCATTAGTACATACTGTAATATATGCTATATGACATCTATTTTAATCAGTAAATTACTTATAATAACCGTAGTCAGAAAAATTAAATAATTTCATGATTTTGGAGTTGTTTAAAATATATATTTCAAATATTTACAAAACTTTGGTCTCAAGAACATTTAAAAGAACTTACGCAAGTGTAAATTTTAAACTTTGTGCAGTGGTGTTTATGTGCCCATAGTATCAACTGTCTGTCTGTCTGTCTGTATGCACGCCCTGTCAATCTATGCAATATATTTTGGTTAATATTTTGTTGGGTTCATCTGCTAAATTGTGCCTTGCATGAATTCTTCAAAAAGAAAATATTTTGCAAATTATTGCAAAAGTACATACATACTGTTGCTGGTTTCATGAACTGTCAATCTCGACCCTGAATACAGAGTTATGATTGACAATGCATCAGGGTTCAGCACTTGCACTTGCACAGTTTGGACAAGTAAAATTTTAATCATGAAATGAGCGAAACATGTCCAAATCTTACCAAAAATGAACAAAATTTTGTTATCAGTAAACTTATGCTAAATTTCATCATTATTTTGTCCATTGTACTTAATTTTATGAGTATTTAAAAAGATCACGATACATTTTAAATAATGGAAGTTCTGTCAGTCTTATAAGTGCAAATATGAAATTGATGGTTTTCAAATTAGAGCCAATTTACTATTAATGCCCTTCTGCTTTAAATTAAAAGCACTTGATAACACCATTCTGCTAGTGGCAGGCCTTAAATTTTGATTTTTTAGAGCAAAGCCACTTCACTATAGGTTACATTCCTATAATACAGCACAAGTAGGGAAAATTAAAAAGGGCACAACATATCTGCCAAGGCCAATGACAAGGGCATCAAGGCCAGTCACTAGCCATCCGAGGCCATGGCCTTTGATGGCCTTCGATTAATTTAAGCCGTGTAGTGGGCTAGTGGCATGACAAATATGATGATGTAGTGTACATGTTATATTTTGTTTTTCATATATTTCACTTACAACACAGAATTTGACTTTTAGAACACTGAAAGATACAGAATTTGACCATTAATGTAAAAAAACATATGGCCCTATGACAAGTGTCAGTACAGTGCACTCTCGTTATAAAGAACATTGATATAACAAAATTTCATTATAAAGAAGTAAAATCTCTGGTCCCATATCATGGATTTCCTTTGTATTTATTGTTTTTACAACCCTGATATAAAGAAATTTCATTATAAAGAACAAATTTGATTCGTCCCAAGGACTTCTTTATATCTCGAGTGTACTGTATTTATTCACAAACTACAAATTATACTTGTATTGGCAACTTCAATAACACATTAGTATGTGTTGAGCTTCCAACATCACTATGTGCTCTTCAGATTTTTTTTTTTTTTTTTTTGTTATTTGTGTAATTGAAAGGAACAGAGTTTGTTACAACTTAATTAGACCACAGGAGATGTTACTGTGTGCTGTTTGCTTCAGATTTTGACAGCATTTGAGATGAATCTGTATCAGTACTATTAAACAGCATTAAAGTAAAGCCAATAACTTAAGTGTTGTATCTGGGTTTCAGGACAGAGAACGAGTGTTAATTGCTTGCTCATGAGCAGGGTTGTCACCATCCAAAATTTAGTGCCGTATAAATTTAACAATAATTTGAATCAAAACACTGAATTCAGTGGTAATACAGTACACTCCCGTTATAACAAACACGGTTATAACGAAATTACTGTTACAACAAAGGAGAAATTCAGGTCCCAAAATTATCATCTATATATCTTCATACTTTCACTATTTGGTTATAACGAAATTTCGATACAACAAAAGAAAACTGCTGGTCCTGAGGACTTCGTTGTAACGGGAGTCACCTGTAGTGAAAGACAGTTCTATTGTGATTCTGAAGGAGCATTTTATGGGGACACACTGTATACTGTACTCTAATTTCTGTATGAAATTGTATTCTTGTACAGTTATATTGGGCAGCATGCAATGATATATCATCTGGGTGTGGATGTGATTTTAATGTATGTATTGTGAAATGCAAGTTATGTACACAGTCAACACAACACAATACAACCTGTAAATTAAATGTATATTATGCAGTATTTATTTCAATCAGCAAATGCATAAATAATACATGTAAAACTTGCAATTATTACAAAAAGTCTAACAATTACAAGATAAATGTATGATATGATATAATAAAATATGAATAAGTGGCATACTGAATATTTGTATTTTGCATTGTTAGTATCGTTACGTTCATATGATCATTCATAATCAAATACTGATATATGTACTATTAATAAATAAAATAAATATAAAACATATTTTAATGACTGTAAATTCTCTTCTTTATTTGGTTGATCTTCACTCTTAGTATGGGCATTTTTGTTCTGTACTGTTCATAAGTAATGAATAAATAAATTCATTCAAGCTTTCACAGTTACATTAAAAAAAAATCTGAGTTGTACAAGATTCTGTGAGATACAAGCCTGTCAGCAAAATTCAGAAAGCCTATGTTATGGGCAATTCTTACACAACTTTCTGATTTCTGCGAGAAATCCTATGTTTTCACAGATTTCAGGGTAACATGGGTGTGTTTTGTTTCTTGTTACAAATGATTACAGTTGACCTTTACTCTCTCTACTGTTGAAGTCAAACTGAGTGAAAATGGAGTCTTCTCATATAAGTCCACACAAGACTATGACAGGCACTTCATAGACTCTACTTCAACATTACTACTCCTAGAAGCACTGAACAGACATGACTGCAGCTCCCCAGGGTGCCCGGGAGGGGGGGGGGGTGGGTGGCCGAGGGTACAAAGCATCCATGAATTTTTTATTCATTTTTTTTTCTTGTGAGGGGGGGGGTAATAGCCCCTCAAGAAGTTTGCCTTATCCAGTTTTTATTAGCACAAAAACTGCTTCATTGAGGTGGTATGCAACCCAACAATATTTGTTTTGTCACATTGATTTGTACAGGAATCCGGACAATTACCCCCTGGGCAATCACCACCACCCCCCCCGCCCCGGCACAAATCAGGGAAAAAATACACAGGCTCGGGGTGATTTCGCCCTCAATACAAAAGAGTATTTGGAAAGCACTGAAACAGGAAAAGAAGCCCCCGAAAAGAAAATTCAATTGTTTTTTTCCCCTGGCACAAATGTCCTGGGGCCCCAACAGTAGCAAAACCACTGTGGGCAGCCACATGTGGCTTTCGGGGCATCGCACACAAGAAAGAAAGAAAGGTTAGCATGCCCCGTATGATAAAACCAAACTATGGCAGCAGCCAATAATGATGTTAGAGAGAAAGAACAAAAAGTATGAAAAAGATTTCAGATTTTGGAGAATACAACACTTGAACAAGGATGTAAGTTTTCTGGATTTTGGTGGAAATCCAGATGTTTTGGATCTTCAAAAGTTTCTCTGTTGTTTTAGTATCGAGAAACATTACTGTATTTCTACTAATTCCCTGTCTTATTCCCCCTCATTTTCCATGAAAATATTTCATAACAAGTACAAAAAGGAATCCTTACACTGAGCAATGTAATTTTGACTGCATGTTGAGGCACCAGGATTCCACACATGGGCAAAACTATCTTCACAAAAACATATGAAAGAAAAGAAAAGTCCAGTGCTCTTTCTTGTCACAATACCAGAAGAGCTTGCAGTTGCAAAAAGCTCACTATGACAACCTTAAGTGAAAACATAAACACACCCATCAAAGACCAACCTCCTACAGTGCACTCTCGTTATAAAGAACACTGATATAACAAAATTTCGTTATAAAGAAGTAAAATTCCTGGTCCCATATCTTGGATTTCCTTTGTATTAAATTCTTTTCGCATCCCTGATATAAAGAAATTTTGTTAGAAAGAAGAAATTTCATGGGCCCCAAGGACTTCTTTATAATGAGAGAGCACTGTATTAGGACCAAAGAGGAACTGCTAGGCATGTACACAGAATGCTTTAATGCTACAGTCAGATGCTTTAAGGAGTATGAATATCACATAATAGTTGATAAAACCGAACTCAAAGGAAAAATTAACCCAACAAAAAATCATTCCCCACTGCAGAGCCACAGGCTTCAGTCCCTCCATTCACTATGGCCACTTCTGTTGTAGCAGCCAGCAGTTAGTGAGAAAGAAAGAAGGTTTTAGATTTTGGAGATGCCAGACACTTGAAAAGCAAAATGAAATTCTGTTCTGCCTTCGCAATAAATGCTCTGAGAACCATTAATCAAAATATAAACATCAGGAAGCCAAAAATTCAGAAAATAGAAACGGGCCCCTACTTCTCAGTAGTAGAGGCCTGCTTCTATTTTCTGAATCTTTATTGTTTTATAAAATTATGTTAATTTTTAATTTAAGAATGTTGGTTTGATCTGAATACTCTTTCTCTTGTTCATGCATGCCAGTTCCATACACAGAGATTACATTGTAAATACTTGAATTATATATTCATAACTATTATCAACAATGAATTTGAAGATGAAAATAAAATTCCCATTCTGATCCCATTTACTATCTCTGTTGGAAGTCAGCATTTTAACTGCATTATCCATAACTGTGTGCATTGACATGATTTTCTTACATTGATTTGTACCACCATATCCCATTTGCAGAGAGACAAACCACAGATACACCATGTCCTGCATTTTCTCTTAGACCAACTGTCCAGCTTGTTATCTAGATTTGTGATACAAAGTGCTATTGCTGAAGCCAATGATATAACAAAACTAGACATAAGTAACAAAGATGTTCACAAAAGCACCGAGGACATTCAAATTGGTTATGAATGTGAGTTTCATAAGAAAGAAAGTAAGGACAAACTGGATGTGAATAAGTTCTAAAGTAGTGCAAAGAAATTCTACATTGCTGCTGCACTTTATATGATCAACAATTATCCTTTTCAAGATGATCAGATCTACTGCAGTACATGCCAGAGTTGTAAAAATTGCAGAAAGGAGTCAACTAGTTCACTTCAGTAAAGTACTTCTGTACTTTGTAGACCACTTTAGTCTAGTCCCAAGCTAGTCCATGGATCAATTAGAATCTGAATTCAATCATTATCAAAGTAAGATGGACATACAGTTTGACAAGCCAAGTATTATTGACCAGGAATGGCACAAGATTGCACAGATTGAAGACAGTTCCTGAACACAGAAGAGGAGCCAAGTTCTTCCATCTGTAAAGAAGAGTGTGCTGATAATCTACTACAGTAACTCAGACTGTGAGAAAATCTTTTCCATGGTGACCAAGAACAAAAACAAGGAACGAGTAAGTATGACCACTGCCACACTTAGCTCAATTATGACACACAAACTGACCATGCAAAACACAGACATTAAATTCTACTCAGCTCCTTACAGTGAGAATGTGCATAGGAATGCCAAGTCGGCCACGTACAAAGCACTCCATCAGGAGTTCCACAGAAAAATAAGAGATTTTCGACTATATTGTACATTATAGCATCCAAAGCATTAATAAGGTGTTAAGATTATCTGAATTATACCTCAGCAGAGAGATCAGACTCTGATCATTTAGATAACCTTAACACCTTATTTACACTTTAGATGCTAGAATGTAAAATATAGTCGAAAATCTTGGGGGTTCCCCCTCCCCCCAATTTTTCATCAATTATCTGTTATTGGTGTGATATGACCTTTGGGCATAAAACTTTCAAATTAAAAAAAAGAATCGCCAAATCTAAACTTGTGTTTAAAGTCTGAAAATTGTGTTCCCTTGGCATTTAGAATCACTGAAATCCAGGAGCTTTCGGAAGTTAGGTACCTGGGGAATTTTCTTTAAAGATTGTGTCAGGGATGTGCAAGTCCATTACTTCCCTTCATTATCAATACCATATGGTAGTATAGTACTGACAAATGGTGTGTTGAAAGTCTGAGATCCATACGTCATGAATTTGTTGTTTTATAAGAAAAACTAATAATGACATGTTACCAGAATGTTGTTCTTTCCGTGAGTTTCAATTTTGCTCAAACTGCGAATCGCGGTTACTGTGTACCGTCGCAAGACAAGTGGAGTGCACACGCTGCATAGTGATTGGCTAAACGGCTAACCCCCGTGCACCATTGGCTAACGGCTGATCGGACAATTTTGGAACAACACATGCACGTTTGACGTCGCGGATTTTTCGAATTTGCTCCTGAGTAATTTGAAAAAGGATGAAGTTTAACCGTCCAGATTTTCACCGAAACTCAATATCTTACTCCAAGTCTCTATGAGAGGTGTTTATTTATATTAATCTTCACATTGAATATGATTTCAGCTGATTTCATTCATATAGATGTTTTTTGACGTGCAAATCAATGACACAATCTTTAAGAAGTAGGAGTGTTGACAGACCCAGAGAAGATATTAGCAGTCGTTGAGAGGCTAGTGTAAGTGGAAGAGAGATATAGAGGCCTTTCTGGGGTACAAAGGTTATTACAGGAGGTTGATCAAAACGTATGCAACTGTTGCTAAACTCTCGTTGGGCCTGTACGGAAACGACAGCCCAAACAGAAACAATGTCCTGATCCCTTTGTGTGGATCAGTGCCTGTTGGACTGCCTTTGACCTCACATCCAATTCTTGCCTATCCAGACTTCATCCATTCATTCATCTTGCAAATGAATGCCTCATTGGACGGGTTTTGGGTGGCACATGGCTAAAAGTGCCATGCAACATGGTAAAAAGTGAGTATATGCATATGCAAGCCGAAGCTTACAAGGTGAAACTAGGTACCCACCCTACAAGCTGGAATTCAAGGTGCTGCATTGGGCGGCCACTGCAAAGTTTAAGGACTATGTCTACGGACATGTATGTGTTGAAAGCAGGTAAGCTTTTGTCAGAGTAAGACCCCTTTTTATACATGGAAAATCCCTGCAGTCTGTGAATATATTAGTGTCTTACAGGCTGTTTAGATTATTCATGCATTGAAGCAGTGAAGCATGATGTCTAATTATATGCAAAGTCTATGCATACTTCTCTGGGCCCTAGCGACAATAGATAGAAGGGTGTGGGCATAGTATGTGTGTTATAGCATCAGTTGCAGTTAAACTTTGGTAGCAGCAGGACATGGATGGTCGAGGTGGCGGGTGGCCGGCGAGCTGTTGCCCACATATGCCGGAGGACGGCCTGCCAATTCATCCCCATGTCGGCAAACTGTAAGTTACATTTTTGCTATCCTTTTAGTAATGACCTAAATTAGGTGTATTTTGCTTATTCTTGTAAAGAACTAAATACTCAATAAATGGAGTTTATAGATATGCATTGTTCATTTTGTATGCTGAATTAAATATCAAATTAAAGGGCTGGTTTCAGTGGATATGTACAGCTCATAAATGAAGTTCTGCAATGCTATTGTCAGCAGTTATTTCTACTTTTTGTATAATGTCTTTTCAATTATTGATATACTCTTGAATTGTATAATGCTAGGTAAATATGTATGAGTGAGGGTATGGGATAATTATTTTCCTTAATTCACAGTTACTACAAATATGAGACACTGTAGGACATTTTATCAGGTATCATATATGACACAGTAGAGTGTTATTTCGTGAAGAACCCACGTTCAAATGTAACAAATAATTTGGGTGAGTTGAATTCAGTAATTATATACATACCCAGGTTATTTAATTCAAATGGTTGTTTAATACTTTTACGCTGATTAATTGAATTGATTTTAATTATATCAATTCTGTCGATTAACTAGTCAGCCATGTGGCCTTATTCTACATCTTTTTGTAAAAACCGTTTACAATTCATGTTAATTGAATTGTTGGTGAGGTTTAAATGTCTAGATGTAGTTTTCTGGTTTCTTGTTATCAGAAATTATTTTTTCTACCGGTAATTGTTATTATATCGTAGATGGCGTACGACTTGGGTGTCGAGCTGTCTTTTTGGTGACATCGCGTAGTTTGGGAGTCGGAACTGTCTTTTGGTGACATCAGCTTGGTTCCAGTGCTGACGTATGCTACGACGTGAGTGACGTCACAGGCTGCATCTGTATTGCCGGGTCGCGGGGACAACGCAGTCCAAACGTGGAGGTCCACGGAGAGCTTGTTTCCTCGAGCGACGTGTACAGGACGGAATCGACGTCAAAGCGATAAGTCATGCATTACTTCACGCGAATTCTTTGAACAATTTTGAACATTAATTTTCGGGACTATTAATTACACAGTGTCACCAATTTAACTATATCATTTGTTACCAAGTCAATATCAGATGAATTGTTATTAACCTGTCACTTCAACTCAGTTTATTATACTACAAGTACCTAAGTAACTAAGATCAATATCGATTGAAATTGTAACATCATTGAACCATTTTGAATCTTTAATCATTATAATAAATTTAGACTTAATTTGAATGTAAACATTCTTGTCTTAAGTTTATTTTTTGTGTGGTCGTTCAAGCAACCTTTTGATAAACTTGTCCAAAATACTGAATTTATATCCAGTTGTGACAGCTTTAAAGAAATGGGAGCCAGAGTTATAGGAAAACTTTGTTGTGGACGTGGAGGAGAATGGATGGGTGAAGAAGTTGACATGCAAGGCTTGCAAAGAATTTGTGGACTCAGTTGCACTTAAAGGTATATGACATGATTGGGGGTAGTTATCAACTTGGGGTGAAACTATTCTACAATCAAGTAAACTATGCAAGGATTCTCCTGTAAAAATCTTGTAGGCAAATGTTGACTCATTCTTAAATAACTAATGTCAATATCCCTGGTGGCAGGGAAACCTGCTGTGAGGCTCTCTATGGGTCCGATTTTTATCGTGCCCCAATAGAATTAAAATAGTATGTTCATGCTTGATTCTCCTAAGTAAAATTAGAGACAAATCTTTCCAGCTGGGAGATCCACTCCAGCTGGTGTATAGTTGGTATATATTTTAACTCATTTGGTTCTTGAGGCATTTTCAAGTGTTCCCAATCATGTCACTAACCTTTAAAAGGCATATGGCCACCAAAGGCCATTAAGTTTGTATGGAGATGACCCTAGCAATGCGCAACTGCAGAACATGCTGCAGAAGGACATAGCTGAATTTTCCCCCACAGTCTGCACAAAGATTGATAATTTGACTCAGTTAATCAGTGCAATGAATCAGTGTATTACTGTTGCTGAAAAAACTTTTGAATTCAACTCTTCAAAAATTTCTGCCATCGAAAATGAGATTCCCAAAGTGCAAAGTGCCGTAACTGGCAAAATGAAACAATTGGATGAAAAAAATCACGCTCTCACATGAACGTGAATTGAATCTCCTCTTTTATGGAGTCAATGAGTCGCCAAACGAGAACATTATCAAAACTTCAGGTAAGCGCATTAGGAGGGGAAGAAGGACACACGACCATGTCCCAACTTTGATACAGAGCTTGTGGAACAGACGCCAGAAAGAACACTTAACTGTACCTGTTCGGACCGTCTGAAGGGCGACTAGTGAGGGGACCTCTACGTTGTACTGTGAGCAGCTGGAACAGACAGCGTGCCATTGATATTATTTTCATTGTAACAATATTGTACTGTATAGTCTTTGTGTGCATTCTATTTCTAGCAAAGTTTTTGATGAATTTGCTTTATCTTCCATTATTTCAACATGCCAATTAGTGTAATATACAGCATTACAGTTTATTAATATCATAAGCAGGTAATTGCATCCCCAAACTTTATATTTATTGTGTGGTGCTTGATATTGTTGGGTTTACCCTTCTGAATTATTGTAACTGACTACCCGCCCAAAACTTCCACATCGCAAGATATATTTGATATCAACTCCTACTTTGAAAAAATCATTTGATTCCAGTTACGTAAAGAACCCCAGGAAAATGGCTACTCATGAAGACACCCAACTATATCTCAGCCCCGATGGACCACTAGAAATCTCCGAAAATGTTGCTTCCCCTTACATGTACGTCAATCTTGAAGGACAGGTGAACCTTGAAGGCCCCACCCCAACCACACCCACATGTACCAGGACCAACGGCATTCACCAAAGTGAGGGGAGTCCCCATTTTCTGCGGCAGAGACTCAAAGGTAAAATATCAAGGACTAGGGTAGGGGATATCCAATACTACTTATCGGCCATGGACGGCTCGCATTCTCCATTACAATATGCAATCTTAGTGGAGGCAAGGAGGCTAGTCCTCAACCTACCCCCAAACAACAAATGCTGGCAGAGGCATACAGGGGATTGAAGGCGGAGTATGGAGACGCACCAGGAGAGAACCCTTTCGCTGCTTTCTATGAACGCGTACAGAAACATGGTGAGGGACACCAGTCTTTTGCCATTGCGTTGGAGTCATTATTCTGAAAAATAGAGAGAAAACACCCCAATGCAGTTACAAGAAAACAGACAGATCCTGTGCTGTGTACGCAATTCATGCGTGGGTTGAAATAAGAGAATTAAAACACAGACTTGGCCCCATGTGCCCAAGAACAATGACTTTCCAGAGTCTGCGGGAGCAACTTAGACTAATTGGGCATGAGGACAGGGAAAAAGTGGGAATAATATACAAATATGTACGGCCATGAGCGGTTCTAGTTAAAACTATAGGGCCCAAGGTGATTGCAATAGAACTATTTTGCTGAGGGGCGTAGCCCCGAAGCAAAATAGTTCTATTGCAGTCACCGAGGGACCATAGTTTTAAACTAGAGCCTCGAATGAAGGCGGTACATATTTGTTTTATAAACTACATTCATATATTCATTGTTTATTGATTGGTTAAAAGATTTCAATAAATGTAGACCTACGCAAAAAAAAAAATGTTAACGTTAACTCGGCGTTAACTTACGTTATAGATCACTATTCACAATTAAATACACGTAAGTAACGACTAACGTTGCTTACCGTACAGAATAGTGCTTGTACCCCCTTGACAATTAATGAATAAAAAAGTAAAAAAGTTATTTTGAAAGCAGAAATATAGCGTGGGATTCGAACACGGGTCACACGCGCGATAAACATGCGCGCTATCCAATGTAGCCACACAATTAACTTGAAAAACAGCGTGTTCTTTACATATATGAAGCAAGAGTTCCGAAAGTTAGTGGAATAATAATAGCGTCGGGCGTATTTTGTTGCTAACCCTGAATTCACACTCGGTCAATTCGTAGCAAACAATTTAATTTCATTATTCCCAACTAACATCTGCCGATGATGGTAATCGGCGACACGAAATGAGCCAGATATTTGACATTCGCTCCCGCATTCGCTATTGTGCAATCATGTACATGTGTAGCATAGCTGTAGCTCAGTCCTGCGCTGCCACCGCGCAGGGCCGAAGCGGCACGACAAAATATATAAAAGTTTATTGTGAAAAAACTATAAAAAAAAATTTAATGAGTAAAATGCATAATATCAACAGGGAATTACATACCCTTCCGATAGTGTTACATTTATGGCACCAGTGTTTAAATTTCCTAGACGTCCAGTTCGTTAAGCTAACGGCGACGCGAAATGAGCCAGATATTTGACATTCGCTCCCGCATTCGCTACTGTGCAATCGTGACATGCGTAGCATAGCTGTAGCTCCTGCGCTGCCACCGCGCAGGGAGCGGCACAACAAAATATATAAAAGTTTATTGTGAAAAAACTACGACATGATTTAATGAGTAAAATGCATAATATCAACAGGGAATTACATACCTTTCCGATAGTGTTACATTTATGGCACCAGTGTTTAAATTTCATAATAAAAACTCAACATTTCCTGCGCTTTTTAGTGGTTTGGGTGTGCAGTGAGATATCTCGGCTGGCTGCCATACAGCCGCATGAGCTATCCTCTGATTGGCTAATGCCGACAGATCGAAGCAAATCGTGGAGCAAATCAGATTGTCGAGAAAAGTAACTATTTACCGCTTTAAGGTACTATTTACGGCTTTTAAGTAGTATTTACGGCCTTTGAAGTACGATTTACGGATCCGTAAATAGTACTTTCTCACAGACTCGCGCGGTAGTGTGTTTATATTTCATCATGTGACATACTTTTAACCAATCAATGAACAAGAATATATGAAGGCAGTTTATAAAATCAGCTACTTACTTGCAGAGTGCCCAACCACCAAACCCTCCTAATGTGCAATTATTGCACATCAGTCAAACGACCGAGGACGTATTAGAATTAGTGAAGGGCCTAACTAGTATCCAGAAGGCTGTATTTAATGGAATGAAATCGGAATGTAAACAGAATAGAATGACCATTGAAGAAATTAGAAGTTTGAAATTAAAAGAGACATTCCCGTAAAAACCTTTGTTTTTTGTTTGCATGCGACCACAACTACAACTACAGTGAAAACTCTTGTCTCATCAGAAGCTCTTTTTGAAGCATAGCGGAAATGGATTATGAGATGGCAGATGAACCAGAAATACGAACAAGACAGCCAACAGAAAAGGGCGCACAGTGGTGTCTAGATCTTGAAGACACTGCGTCTTGAAACATCCAGTGTAAAATCAAAAGCACATCGTGACAGGTCTGTTCATCAATCTCAAGCAAACATTCCCACACACACAAGATCTTATGTTGCGATTCCTCATCCACCTGAAAGTAAAGATATTTCGGTAGAAGCAGAGCTCGCTAGTGATTTGAGAGATACACTTCATCTTCATCATCTTCCACTGCCAGAACCTCCCATTTTCGATGGTCAACCACTGAACTATCCAAGTTGGAAGATGAGCTATAATCTCCTTATCAAACACAGCAGAGTTCCACCACATGAGAGGTTCTTCTACTTACTTAAATACTTACAAGATGAGCCCAAGGAAATGGTGGAAGGTTATGCCTTAGGAGGAGATGATGCATCTTATATGGCAGCAATTCAGACCCTTGATGAAAGATATGGGAACACTTTCGTAATATAAAAAGACCAAGACCACTGGTTACAAAACATAATGAGATTCGGTCAGAACCCAAGACCAAGACCACTGGTTACAAAACATAATTATGAGATTCAGTCAGAATATTTCAGCACTCCCCAAGCAACCACCCATGTATCAGTAGTATAGAGACATGCTCACACAACACTAGATGGCAAAGAGAGTTCTAAGGAGCATCCCATCATTATCAATGGAATATGTCATGCCACTTCTGATGAATTACAACACAACAATCAACTTTGTTCATCATGTAAGGTACGTCTGACTGCAAAGCTACCGTCTTCCAAAGATGGTGTTGTGATTACAAATAATGCATGAATTCACTGATGGTTGCAGTGGCATATAAGTCGCATCACAGTATTGGGGATATTTCACACTCATGGGTGTTCCAGGGGCGACGTATATTTTTCATATAAATTACGCAAAAAGGAATAACTCGAACAGCCTGAAAGTAGCTTGTAGACTAATAACGAAAGTATGTAAGTGCATGGATGAAACGCTTTGTGACCAAGAATCATATATAATATAGCTGGTGAGTTGTACCCCAACTTGAACCCAAGAATAGTCCAGCACTTTACGCTTTTTGCGCTGGAAAACTGTGCTACATCAGAAGACCTGGGGTTCAGAACAATATGGAACTCTTTTGAGACCTCCCATGCTGAAGAGCAAGATGCTGTAGGTGGAGTCTGGACACTACAAAACACAGGCTAATCATGCCGTTGTCTACAAGAACAGACAGTTTCACAGTGCAAAGGACCCGCATGACTTCCTGTTAGGAGACTTTTAATCTCCTGCTAGTACTACAAGCTCATTAGCCAGAAGGGTTTTCATTCATATACCCTCACATGAAGAAGGTTCAGTAAAAAGGAAGCGATCAAATTTACTACAAATACATGTTTGTAGTGTTGTAAAATACATGTGTTACACACTTGCTTTCCATATGTAATGGACATGTATCACACACTGGGCATGCCATCGAAGTTATAAACAAAATGAATACACCGTACTTGAACTGTAAAGCAATGCCTTTAACTGTGTCCTTGATCTACTGTAACACAAGTACTCTACATTGCCGATGAGGATATAGGGCAAACGATGGCCACATTCACGACTCCACCACCTCCACCTCTGGAGATTGATCCAACATATGTTTCCACCAGTTTTAAGAAGTTCAAACAGGTTTTCATTACCTTGAAACTTGCAATGGGGATACCAACACAAGACGTTTTTCTGCATGTAGCGACTCTATTAGCCATGATTCACCTGTACTAAAGGAACGCAAACTGATGGTGATATACTAATAGACTGGTAAACTAATAGCCACTTATTTTTTCTTTGGGGGAGGGGGAAGGGGGAGCATATTTCATATTTAGATTTCTGAGTCTATACAGTTAAGTCAACATGTTTTACATTCTGTCCACCTACATGTATCTATACCTTAAAAATTATTGGTGAGCACATAATGTGTAAAAAGACCATCATCACACACATATTACGCAGAGACGCATTGGTTTTCACAAATAGTCAAGAATTTAATTTCTTTTCTTTTTTTGGTAGAAAACTAAGAAAATATCAGATTTTTAGAAGTACTTGTCAAAAATAAATGAAATTTGGACTCAAGCATCTACATGTATCTTCAATTGGTTCCTGCATTTTTTGTAGCAATGACTTAAAACCAAACATGAAATATAAATTAAAGGAGCTTAATTCACAATTGAACTAATACATTAAAATTCTTTTCAATGTTTGAAGGATGAACAACCTCCCTTCTGATAATATTTCTTCATGGTATTTCTGTGGTTTGGGAAGCACACATATGAGAATTGTTCTCTGCAAATTTTAAAATTATACACCCATTACTTTTGTATATTTTTGCTTTTTATGTGTAATATGACACCAGTCTTACGTGTGTGGCCGTGTCTCCATTTGACGTAAGTTTCCCTAAACCCATAATAAGAAAAGACACACCCTACCCACTTTGCCATATCACCATGATTTTGCTGGAGGAGAACAACAGACAACTTGTCAACATCAACAACGTGTACAGAGATAAGAGCTTAGGCTGGAGCAAATGGAGTTGGGTGATGCTTATAGATTCTCATTTTCCAATTTCTTGAACAAATTATTATCGTAATCATCACATCATTCTTGATTGAAGAAAATATGCCTCTATTGCTACTTTACTTTGGCATCTAGAAGGAATTTGGTGTTGATGATGGCATGGAATACCATGGAGCACCGACATCATGATCAGATCATCACCATCACCATCACCATCATCACCTTGTTTGGTGAGCTAGTGCTTCTATTGCCAGTTTAATTTTGGCATCCAGGAGAGATTTGTTGTTGATGATATCTTGGAGCTGAGAATCTTCCATCTCCAGTAGCATGCCTGGATAGACACAAACGAGTACAAAGAAACAAAAAAACAACAAATACTTATCTGTTACTGGCATGCAGTATCAGCCATAATTTTAGCCCGCTATCAAATAAGAAAAAAAAATCCAGACATTTTAAAAAATCAAATGGACATATCTATGATTTTTATCGGAACAATTTAAATTTTGTAGGAATGTGTCCAGCTAATTCTTCTGTAAAACTAATAACATAATCAAACATATATACATTTGTTTGAACAGGCATTATTTCCAGGAAATGAGGAATGCACATTTTTTTTTTTTTATCAGAATATAAGATAGGTAAAGAATTACACAAAATGTTCCCATTATAACAGAAGTTAGCTTATTCCTTTCAACTTGAAAATCAAGAATACATTCTTCAACAAATAAAAATTAATTATTCATACATTAATTATCACAAATCTCTAACCTGTTATCTTTGATGCAAATTCTGGGTCATACTGTCTTGCCAGGAGTCCGTACAAGCGTTCCCCAAGTTCTTCCCTCTGACCCCGATCAGCTCGGAGGGTAGTAAGAGCCTTTTCCACCGCATTTCTCAGGTCCACTGGTGACAGCAGCAACTGTTGGACAGCATGAAGATCTAGTTCCAGAAGCATACCTACAAAAATTGTCAAAATCATTAGGCACATTGATCAGTAAGATTGTTTCAAAACAAATTCATCATACCTGCATTTTCATATTACTGTCACTGACGAGTGACGTTACATCAATTAACCCATTACATAGGCAATTCTGTAATTCCAAGAGATATTACACACCTGGTTCACATTGGCAACAGGTTAAACAATACTATTCATTTGCTCAAATGTGTTTGAACACACATTATACAATTTACTTGCCTTAATCCGTTAAAGACAATTTGATTTCACTATAACACACATTTTCCATAGACCCCAACACAAGTTAACTCATATTTTGTCTCCAATGAGTTAAAAGCATTAATTGATTGATTGATTGATTGATTGATGGATTGATTGATTGATTGATTGATTGATTAATGGATGGATGGATTGATTGGAGAGGGCAATCCAATCACTTATTCTGCCATGAACAAAGTAAAATCACATGTTGCACTACTAGTACTACCATTACCACACACTTATTCACAGCTCACCCACACTGTATAAGCAATGACATTGACAAGCCTTCATAATCACTGTTGACTTAGAACTACAAACTCTCAATCACTGCATCTTAAATGCTTTTGCAGGAATGTGTTTTTTTGCACGATAACATTGTCAAAATACATGAAACTAAATAAATTGACTATAACAAGATACACTGTATTCCGTAATTTACAAAGGCAAAACAAAGTGGGATTAAAATGTCTGATAATTCCTACTGTAAAACCTAGTTTTTTAACCCATTGGAGACGATTTGTTTTTGCTTTAACACGCATTTCCCATAGACCTCGTGACAAGATATCTCGTCACTAGTCTTCAATGGGTTAAGTTAAAATAGGTTGAACAAGTCACCATTCACTATACCAAGCATATGGTTGTTGGGAGAACATTTGTTGTATGTAATAATAAAATTGTAAATGACTTAACCC
>JZLH01S0603689.1:12559-24202 GCA_001188425.1 Eucidaris tribuloides | reverse complement strand
TCCAGAAAGAAATTAGAAAGGTTTGAATTCAAGCTGAAAACTTAACAATGCAGAAACACTATTTAATGGTGTATAGAGGTATACTTTGGGGATGTGAGAACCACTGACGTATAATAATCATTGAATGGACATAGTGATAGTTATATTTTGTTTTACGTCGGTTTATAATCATCATGGATTTTAATCATTATAATTTTCATCGTGGATGAAAAGCAAGCAGGGTTAAATTATATCAACGAATAATCCATAAATTGACGAAATTGCAAAGCCCACATGTCCGCATTTTGGCGATCGGAAATGTAAAGCATTTGGATGCAGCCATTAGTGATCAAATTTTATCTAACAAAGTTGTGATGTTTTTCAACTGTGATGATGGTGAGGTGGTGTGTTGTGTGTGTGTGTGTGGTGTTGTGTGTGTGTGGTGTTGTGTGGTGTGTGTGTGTGTGTGGATGTGTGTGTGTGCTGTGTGTGTGTGTGTGTGTGTGCGTGCGTGTGGGTGCGTGTTTGTGGTGTGTGTGTTTTGTGTGTGTGTGTGTGTGTGTGTGTGTGTGTGTGTCAGTGCTTTGTGCTTACTCATAAAAATAATGATGACTTTAACTGGAATAAGCCATTACGATTACTTTCTGCCGAGATTAATTTACTAGTAAGTGACCGAGTATGGTGGTGAAACGCCGTAATTGGTAAACATGAACAAATGTGTTTAATGACAGTGTCGATGTCTGTCTTGCGATGGAATAATGTTTATGTGATTCGTAAATTGTTTGGAAATACATTGGGTGGATTTCAAGTTTTGGTTAGTGTTATTGTTAGTGTATAGTAGACGTCAGAGCGCTGTTAAACCGAACTTCCAAGCACTGCGACTCGGATTAAACGGCCACTATCGATTCTGTAATGATAGACATACACGAGTGTGTATACTCGAGCGTGACGTCACATCCCCTTGTTTCGGCGACATGAAAACGCGTGCAAACCTGAAGAAATGTTGTAATTTTTTATGAAATTTAAATATGTACTACAAATGTAACACGCGGATAGACTGCACTTTCTCTCTTAATTTACAGTATTTGACTTATTTCACTTAATGGCCTTAGTTCTTTCACATATCTAAAATATTGTAAATTTTTGTCTTGCCGCTTTACGCGGGCAATTGCGGTGCCATACACATTACACGTACAACTGCGCGACCCAGCGAGCTAAGCCGAGACAGAAATAACACTAACACTAACAACGAACTTGAAATGGTGATTTTCTTAATCCGTAGGGTCTAGTGTTAGTGAATGGGACAAACGCATGTAAATCGTTAACACGAGCAACCCAGCTCGGTTCAGCAGACAATTTTTAACACTTTCTACAACACCAACTTCCGGAAGTGCGTCATTATTTCGGGGTCAACTCACTAACACGGATCGATTTCAAGTTCCGGATTAACGCCCGTGTTATTGTTAAGATAACACTAACACAAACACTAATCCAAAACTTGAAATCACTCATTGTGACGTTTACATTTTATCTAGTCTCTTTTGTACATTTTACGAAGTAATCAATAGATAGAACGTTTGTTTCTGACATACTGGTAAAAAATGGGTGGACTCTGGTGGGAAAAAGGCTCGTGGGAGCCCCGGTTGGGAGCTGGAGGTGCCGAAGTATGATGTGCCCTGAAGTTATCTTGGGGAGCATATAACACCCTTTAGTGTTGGCGTCGACTCCCCTAAAACAAGTGAATCAGTAAATTACGTGGTGTGTTATGTCCTCGCCGACTGTAGATCTGTGGAATGGCATGAATGTTTGTGATATATGACAGTTCCTTCTAGATAAATATTGAATAAATTCGCATAATTTGCATGACTGATGAATTTCAGAATTCTGTGCAGACGTTTGGAAGCCCCCATCAATACCCCTATCAAACAGAATTGAAATCCGCGTTGAAATGTAGAAGTAACATTTTGCGTTAATTTTGAATGCATTTACATAATAAATTAATTTCCGGTTTCAATAATTAGCAAACACATATTTTTTTTGTACCGTGAAAACTGAAATACAAGAATACCCATATTAATCGTCAGTGTGCTAGGCAACTTCTTTAAATATTCATGGAATGAATGACTTGTCAATTCACACTTAATCAGAATCACATCGCCCGATTCAGTCAAAATAATCACAAACAACTGAGTTTTCAAGTTGTGGAATAGTTAAAAAAAGGAAACATTTAATCAAGTCACTGTTTACAATACTATTTACGAATGTAATTCTGATATTTTGTCACAATTCTAGATTGTGGATTCCTCCGGTAATCCCAAGAGATGGCGCACTTCACAAAAACTAGAATACTACATGGCCGGTCACCATAACCAAGACCACGGGGGAAAATAGGGCGAACAATACAACCGGGATCTTTAGGGATAAGCTTACAAGATTATCCAATTTATTTCAGTTTACTTTGACATAGCAAGGTTACTCTAAGGTTGGAAATATAGGTAGCTAACCATCATGATCAGAATAAACTTTTAAATTAAATTTATTAAATTTACATTACCAAAATTTCAGTTAAAAAACAAAACAAAAAATCAACAGTTGGAAACGTAGCGCCTACTTGTAGAACTGATTGACAGGTTATATCAAGCTATACATACATCTACTCAGAAACGAAACCAATATTAATATTTTCAACCTATTCTGCCCTTCACTGCAAAGTACTGAAAAATGATAATTTAATCACTACGATAGTTCCTGCCTCCATCTGTCAATACTATGCAAACACGTAAATTCAAAATCCTGGATCAATCCCAGATTTGTTATGAGCATTTTTATGAGCATTTTTATGAGCAAGGCATTTTGTGACACAGAACATATCCCTAAAAATTTATCTAAAAATTTTGATGCATTACAAAAGAATAAAATAATTTTTAATATGATTATCATAAATGGTCTAGTGACCATCAATAAATGGTGCAAAATGTATATGATTACATGTAGCATTAATTTAGGGTAATGTGGGAAAATGAAAAATCGATACACTACCACTGTACCTGTACAATAATCAATGTGCGTTTGGCACTCTATTTTCTGGGAGTATATTTGAAGGTAGGAGCTTGAGCATGGTGAGAACCAACCCTCCCCCACCCCCATCCCACCCCAGCCAAGAAAGCTCAAACTCACCAGCTTCATGTTAAATAAAGTGCTCACATATCACAAGGAATGAATTACACTGGAATACAAAGGTGTCGTGTTACAGAAAGGGTACACATAGCTCATTTTTTTACTTCATAAGGTACACATTTATATGTGAAAACATACCACAACATTCAACAAGAATATCGTCTATACTCACTGAATTTGAAAGGTATCCATGTTTCACAGGAATTTCTTACATTAAGGCATTTCAATTAAAAAACTTAAATGTATGAAGCTGAAATTTGACAGGCACATATTACACTCCAATTTAAGTGTATCACTTATCACAACAAAACTCCTTTAACCCTATTAGACATCAAGTCAGTGAGTGTATCAAGATATCTATCTTTGATTCTAACCACCTATTTTGCATTTTTGTGTCTATATTTTGCAACTTTATGTGGTTTCGATGGTGAGAGATTACATATGTGGATATAAAACATACATTTTTCATTATTTGTATTGATATAATTTCTATAAATATTGCAACGCTCACTTTTCTCTAAAATATGTACATCTGAGTGTTAAAAGACAATCATTATACAGTAGGCCTATGTATCACCTAAAATTCCTAGTATGTTTGTCACAAGTTTCACAGCACACATGTTGAGTTTAAACAATCATTCTCACTACTTTTTCATATCAAATGATGCATTTACAACATTGCCTTGGACGGCCACAAAAATGAATTAAAGCTTTTTTCTCTAAATTTCATATAAAACTTTAAGCATCAACTGGATGCTAAAATATCTCTGGAAATGAGTTTATATCATGAATCTTACAGCTGCAAATATGGTTTTGCTTGCAACATGCCTGCAACATGTAGGCCTACATAAATTGTTGGTTATCTGGCAGAAGGGCCCTAGCATATGTTCTCGGCGAAGGGCTTACACTAATGGTACTCTAATGAAAACCAACTTTTTTCACATGAATTTCAAAGTATGTTGATATGTTTATAGATCCTGTCTGTCAGTCTGTTGAGGTTGTAAATATTAAATAACGCCAATATTTCTCAAAATAACAGAAATTATTGTTAAGGCCTTGCTGCCGGGACATGTGCAAGGCCCTTCTGCCAGCCATATACAAAATTATCATCTTCATGGGTGACAAAACCCTTGTACACTACGTATCTCAAAAATGTTCAATGTTTCAGGAGAGCCAATAGACATGGCTGCCTTAAAGACACTATATAAGCACTGTGAAGACCATTTAAAAATATGTCCAACTTGCTATCTACATATCTGACAGGTTTGAGAATGGACAAATAAACACCCTAAGAACACAAAGTTCGACATATGCTGTTACTAAGTACAATATGTGCAGATACAGATTCACATTAATTTATATCGGGCGATAGGAAATTCTGCAACACAGCCAGTCTATGGAGAAAAGCTGGAATGGTCTCTCAAGGATTTTCACTTTTTTAAAGCACTCATTGTTTTAAACTGCAATATTTTCAGGGCTTCATTTTTAGACTGTATCAAAGACACTGGTAGCATGGGGAATCATGTAGCTCAGATTTTTTAAACTGGAAACATTGTTATACAGTGCCTTTAACACAGTAACAGGATGGCAGTCATTTTACCTGGTGACAGTGGCTCTGTTTTGGGGATTTGAAATATCAGATTTGGACACACCTAGCTTGGACTTCCTACATGTAGCTACAAGATTACATATAAACCTCGTTTTCACTCAAAATTGAGATACAAGGTTTTACCACCCCAGTGACAAAGCTATAAACATAACCTCTCTATTGTTGCAATCAATGTCAGTACATGTACATTATCTATTGCAGTAACATTTCAACAAATCTCCACACAAACACTGTATGTAACATTCTGAGTGTGTTACTGAGAGGGTATATTAATTCAATAATTATACTACAAAGAGTAATATTTTACATATAACTTGAGCTTCTACAATCTATCTAGAAGAATATCATATAATATTCAAGAACATAGCAATATACTGACATATTGTAGGTTGTGAGCCAGAAGAACTCATCTCAAATTTGGAGATCTATGGAAATCTATGCTGACATCGCATTATGTAGTCTGGCATCCAGACACCTTGAAATAAATCTCAAATTGGAGGATTAGCACTTTGGCACTGGACTTAAAATAAGGGTAGCACATAAGGTTTGAAAACAAAAGATGTACTGTTACCACTGTTGGCCACTTTCAAATTCAAAATTCAAATAATTTATTTTCACTTAATAAAAACAAACAAACAAAGAACATACAATTTCAACATGCAAACGCAAGATAACATTACAATACATTAAGACAAATAAAATAACGACTATTAAGTGGGGGGCCAATGAAAAGGCAAAAAACCTTATTTAAAATTAAACCCTTAAAATAAGACTAAAACATTTGACTAATCCAATATTGTATCATAATTAAAAGAAAGAAAAAAAAATACAACTTAAGATGGCAAAAGAACAAACACACACATGCATACACACATACATACACACACAGCACACAATGCACAAACCTGACGTGCTGATTATAAACACACTATTATAGAAAAGTACTGTAATCATATACCAGTTTCTGAATAAATATTAAGTAAAAATCGTTTGTACGCTTTTCGGAAACTATTCAGCGTCTTACAATCTTTTATAATTTGTGGTATACTGTTCCAGACCTGAGGACCATGGAAAAAAATTGACTTTCTAAAAGAACTTAATTACCAAAGGGTAAGTTGCAAGCAAATCTGAGCCAGTAGAGTAGGTGCACCTTTATACAAATATTGTATTGTGTATGACTGTGCACAACACATCAAAACAAGTAATCTGATGTATGAAAATTTCACTTTTTGTTGATATCTAAAACGCTCATTACTAGCTCACAACCCCCAATATATATTTTCTGTTGCATAGATGATCATTTATTAGTGACATGCCTAATGCATTCACTATGACCACTAAGTCTTTCATAATATAGCAAAACCCAAATATATAGAGTCAACTCTGCCTTAGTCAAATTTCTTGGGACTGAAGAAAATGCTTCGACTTAGACGAAATTCGACTTATACGGAGTCAAAAACAATAGAAAATAAAGGAATGGGACCCAGTAAAGACCTTCGAGTTAGGCGATTATTCGACTTATGCGACTTCGACTATGCAGAGTTGACTGTAATTCACATAGAAATGATATATTGCACTCAAATAAAAACTACTGACAATTCCCTTAAAATTGCTTTAATACAATGAATGTGATGCAAAAAAAATTAACAATTTACGTAATCACTTTGAAAGGTGGTCGACATGTACACATCAAGTTGTAAACAAACATTCTCAATGTCCTATATTTTGTAACATAGCTGATGGCACCGTCAACAAATATACACTAAAGCGGGCTTTCACCGCCATACCAGCATATGCCGCATACCAACACAAGTTTAATCAAGAGAACTCACCTATCCATTGAAAGATCTGTAGTAGTGTTTTGATATTCAAGTAACATTATCAATAAATAAGCATACCCCTCCACACATAAAAAAACACCATCCAAACCTGCACATGTGTGCGTATGTGTACATATGCACACTCACACACACACACACACACACACATACACACACACACACACACACACACACACACACACACAACAACACACACACACACACACACACACAAACACTTTGCATCAAGCTTTTATCAAGTTATTAAGAACAGCAAGCAAGTTTAAATCAATAAATCAAGGCGGACAGATAAGAAACTTCCTATTAAAAAATAAATTTTGACTTCTGATATTAAAATGTATTGAAAAAAATATGAGTTATGAAAGACACATTCACATCTTTGTTGCATTTGACCGAACACCGGATGGACAAAGCTTTCAATGACTCGCTCAACGAGTTATCATAACACTACAATGCACTTAGAGACATTGTGAAGAATACTTCAGCTCTTTTGTCCTTTGAGTTCCGATGAATCATGGATACTACCACTTCACTAATAAGTGCAGTTTACGGTTGTTGAACTCTCTAGGAGGTTGGCTGTAGCAGGCCTTCAACTCTGCTTGGTTGAAAAAGTAGGAGAAAGTTAGCAGCAAAATTCTCCAAAAAGTAGGAGGAAAGTAGGATTCAGTCCACCAAAGTATGAGGAAAGGAGGATATTTATAAGTAGTGTTTGGAGTAGTAACCCCGAAGAAAATGGAAACACATGGAATATGTAGAAAAAAATTCTAAGATTGGCAAAAAAACAGTATTCCATGGAAATTCATTCCACGGAAATGAATTTGATGATGGTAGTTCAGTACTCTCACCAACACCCTGTTAAGACTACACAACTCCAAACAAATATTAGATCTATCACAAAGCGTTTTTTGACAAAATGTAGGAAAAAGTAGGAAAATATGGATTTTGAGGGGGGAAACAGAAAAAATAGGATCTTCATGAAAATAGGAAAAAGTAGGAAAAGTAGGAGCAGTTGAAGGTCTGCTGTAGGTCTTTGGATTATTACACACTATTGAAAGACTGACTCAAACCAGGGGCAGCATCATGGGGTGGGGGCAGCCCCTATTGTTTCCAAAGTAATGAAAATCAAGGGGTGGGGATTTTAGTGTGTTTGCAAAATCCCCCCCCCCCCAAGATTTTGGCTGTTTGGCCATAAATCGATATGATTTGGCCATGAAACTGGTTTCCGGCAGACCTGAGAAGCTTTTTTTTATTTTGGTTGTCAGGCCATAGAAACAGGGTTTCCGGCAGACCTGAAAACGTTTTTTTTTTCTTGTTGCGCCAATGTTAGGCTGTGAACAGATATGATTTAGCCATGAAACTGGTTTCCCAGCAGGCATGAGAAGCTTGTTTTTTGCTTGTCGTGTCACTATTTGGCCGTGAACGGATTGGATTTAGCTGTGAAGTTCCTACTGCCCTCTAAGATTTTACCCTGGCACTGCCCCTGACTCACACAAGTATCAATAGGAGATGATGTAAGGATTGGTCTAAACACCAATTTTTTTTCTTGGTCTTGGTCTAGTTCTCTATCCAAGATCTAGTACTAAACTAATGGAACCTTCATTTTCATATGCAGTCTTGGTTTTCAAAATTATGGTCCTGAATATATGACTAGTATATCACAAGTGTGTGCCAGCATGCGAGGTAAAACTAGAGCAATTCAGTGATGTCACATTCTGTAAGTATGCCTCCACCTTCTTCATCTTATATGACTTGTGTACCTGACATAAATACTTCTCATTTTCCACCATGGTTTCAGTCATGCTTGGACTATGCTATCTTCATACAATGTTCAGTGACCTCTGACCACTGACCTGATCACTTTGCAGCCTGTACACTTGGTGGTAGCATAGACTGTATAGGCGAGGCCAAGAAGGGGGGGGGGCAAAGGAGTCCACGGTCCCCCTCATTGATCGGCAAGGATAAAAAAGTTTTAAAAATATTTAACAATTAAAAATACGGTGAAGTTTGGTCAAAGGTTACAAGGAGATGCAACCTACCCATACCTATACCATAGCCTGGAGTAGGCACCCCAAAGTCTCCAAACTATTTCTGTATTTTTTTGTGTGTTATTCACACAAAACTTAGTATATGGCCCCCTCATTGCAGAAATCCTGAGTATGCCACTGACCAAGTGTGTTGGGGACAACCAATTCCTGTTGAGTCTACTGTATTGTAGAAAGATTGATGTACTTTTCGGCCATTTCAGTTTCAGCGTTGAATTGTTTGGGATCAAACGTGATGTTATTCCACTCCATAACCTCACCGTTCTCCCCAATCTTCAGATCGGAAGTCTGGAATATGACATCATTCATCTCTTTCTGCAATAAACAAAGAAACAAACAGAAATATCATCTCAAAGATAACAGTGCATTAAAAGTCACACTGATTAGTGCATAAAGAACAATACTAAAATACTGTTGATATAATAAACTGTAGCTTTTAGTACACATCCCAAGCGCACACTTGGTATAAATATTAAATTTGTGTCTAACTATACTGATCCCCCATTAAACTGTAATTACTTTTAAAAGGTAAGGTTTTCTCTTCACTTCAACTTCACAATATCACAATGTAAGCATACAAAATAATTTAAAAATGCAATTTTACCAGAAAAAGAAATACACAATGTAAATCTGGGCCCCGTTTCATAAAAGCTGACATCATGTCAGCTTGCCAGTTCAGTGGTAACTACCATGGCAACATTGCTTCACAGCCAATCAGAGCCTTGGATTTTTACACAAATTGAAGTAGAATGGCAAATTGATATGATGTTAACTTTTACGAAACAGGGCCCTGGTGTTTGTCGTAAAGACATGGTTGACAATTAATTTGGTGTCTACAGTAGGGTACAGTAGGATATTTTCATTTGAATGTAAGTTGCATTATATATACGTGTATATGCACTGCACTATACCTCTCTTTACTCACCCTAATAAAACATCCAAACAATACATACCTGTAATGTTTTGATCATCTCTATGGTAACAGACACCAAGTAGGATGCCTGAGGTGTCTCTACACTGAAAATGCTGAATGTGTCATGGGTCACCGAGTACAGTTCAAAGGTCACATAGAGGTCATCTTCTGCTCTCGTCCACCTGATAGACAAAAAATGGCATCCTTGTGAAGGAAAGACTAAGGTTTGAAAGCTATTACATAATTCCATGAATGAGCAGGTGAATCTAAGTTAATAAAACACGTATAGAAAGTATGTTACTCACATTCATGACTTTACTGCATAAACTGTGCAATACAAACATTAGAAAATCATACCCTCCAATCTTTTTCTCAATTTAAAAGGCAGTGACATAATTGGGGGAAGTCAAAAAAATGACTAAAGAACCAGATGACTTGAAATATATGATGCACTTGCTTGAGTGTGTATTCAGGCTGGAAGAATTTGTCTTGAATTTGTTTACTTGTGGAGAGAAGATAATTAATTTACCAGTATTGAATTAATCTCTGGCCCTAGTAGAAAGTGATGTCTTAGAAAGCTACACAACATATGTCACTGTCACAGCATTTTCTGATAATGTATAATGGAGAGGAAATGTGTAACTATGAAATTTTCACAACAGAAACTTTAAACACTACACTTGATTCTAAATTGAGGACCACTCTGCCATTTCCCTTTAAAATTACAAAGAGATGAATGACATCAGACTTCCTTTTCCTCATTATTTAACCACTGTATTCATGATGATAAACTTTGGTTTCATACTGAAAAAAAAAATCTGGAAATATGTCTGTTTGAGTTCATTCTCTTGTAGCAAAACATACCTTTTGATTTTTCTCCACGAAATGAAAAATTCCTTGTTTTGCATCTGTAGTCGAATGCCCCGTTTGTTTGCTCGCATCATGAACTTTGTTCCAGCAGGAAGCTGATATTAGCAAAAGACACAAAAACAATTGGAAGTATGTGATAAACAAAGTACCTGAACTGTATGTTGTTGTTTGGTCTACATGAAAATAATTTACGCATGTAAAATCCCATTTGCTCTCACCCTATTACCTATTGACAATCCATGTAGTCTAATGACTTGTTTCTATTTTAACAAACTTTCTGAAGACCAAAAATGGCTGATTACCACTTGTTTCTACCATTTAATCTGAAAACTCAATTTTCAATGTAAAGCTGGTCTTACCACATGAGCTACACTCTGTCTCATACTCATAAAGATTTTGGGGGCCATGGATCATTTAGCTAATTTCTTGGCTTGTTCAAAATCATTCTAGTACTGTAATGTCCTATTGTCTACACTCATTTCCCATGTTATCTTCATGGTCTAATCGTTATTTTTGTCTGATTTTGATGTGGTTCAGTTATCATTTGATCTTGGTTTCATGCGGTCTTATAATCATTTGATCTAAGTTTCATGAGTCCACTTATGGTAATATTTGGTCTAAGCTGCAGGACATGTGATACAATTACTGACTAGGTAATCATCACTTGGATTAATGTGGTCTAACTATTTATCATTTAGTCTAAGTTTCATTAAGTCCAATTATCATTTGGGCTAAGTTTATGTTGGTTCAAGTACAATTTGGTCTATTATACAATACATGTGGTCCAGTGATCATTTAGTCTGATGACAATTAGCCAACCACTCATTTAATCTACAACCCATTTTTTTTTCTACTGATCCACTTGTCCATCACATTCAAGTTTAGCCCTTAAAGGTAAATGACATGATTGGGGGGTAATCCTCAACTTAGGCTGAAACTACTCTAGAATCATGTAAACTATGCAAGAATTCTCCTGTGAAAATCTTGGAGTCAAATGTTGACTCATTCTGAAACTAGAAAAGTTTGACTGCGCGCAGTCAATGGGTATGCCTCCGCCCACTATACATCTAGCACATAAAACTGGCTCATAGTATGATCGCTATCGACTTTCAAGGAACCAAGTAACTGTAAAGATGATGGGAACAGTTAACTGACAAATGACCTTCAGTAGATCAAATACTAAATACATGTACATGTGTAACCTTTCAGAAC
>JZLH01S0603686.1:32187-44882 GCA_001188425.1 Eucidaris tribuloides | reverse complement strand
TCTTATTTGAAATATGAGCCGTCTGAAAGCAACTTTTTTGGAAAAAAAATGATACCGACTTTTGAACTTTGAGCGCTTCACAATCCACGCCACTCTCTTGCTTTAGAGTGTAGTTGAAGGAAGTTATGTTGTTATATTAGCTCTGTGCAATGCGCTTAATGTATTACACTCTTTTGTTTGAAGTATCAAACAACATCTGCATTATTTTCTTCGAACTTTGTGAGATAAGCGTAGACGTTGGCTCTGATTTAAATTTTCCTTTCTGATTTTGCGATAATGTGTTCACTTAACCAATTCAGTCCAAAGACCACTTAAGTAAAGGAAAGTCATGAATTCATGATGGCCGTGGGACTTACAGAGATACCATTGCACCAACAGCCCACGCGCACCGGGTTCTCCCTGCAGCCCAGTTGTCGCACCAGCCACACCTGGCACGGTCCTTCCTTTATCTCTGCCTGTGGTAAAAACAACAAACATGCTGATTTCCATGTCCAATGAAATTGAGCATGATGCTATAGTGTATTATGTAATCGAAGGATTGGTGACTATATAATCTCTTGCAGATTAATGGTTATTGTCCATTTCACCTTGAAAACTGTGATTTTTATTTTCTTGATGAGATAGTTATTGATTTCAACAATCTTTCGTGCAAAATCTCTTTCTATTCAAAAGATTAATGTGAAACTATTATGGAACGGATAAACTTTAAGTGACTTCCTAATAAGCAAAAGGGATTCGCTGGTATAGTATTCAATTCTTGGTCACCACGTGGGGTGTAGGTCACAATTGGGCCTATGTGCAGAGGTTATTCTGCTTAAGGAAGATGTAGTCGACAATACGAAAAGTGAAGATTTTTTTTTTAATTCAAAATGTGATTTCTACACAACAAGAGTAATACCCCCTTTTCAACATTACCATAACTTTTGAACAAACACAGTTTAGTGCAAATATTGGCAGAGGTTCCTACACTTATGACTACTTCTGTGGAAAATGTGATTGGTCGTTGGGTCCATGCTGTGAATGAGCATGTTAAGGTGAACTGCCACTTTTTCAAAAGTCACATGAGTCATCTCTTATGCCAAATAATGGGTTAGAATGACATTTTTTCCTTTATTTAATAAAATATGCTCACTCAACTGTCATGCGTTTACAACTTTATGTTCTACCAACCGTAGTCATTTGCTGAAAAAATCGATTTCGATTTTTTGCAGTAAACTATGGATTTACATTTTCAACTGGAGAAAGGGGTGGAATTTTTAAATGCGGTCTCATCGAGCCGTAATTATGCATAAGTAAAAGGCTATTGAATGGATATCAAGATAGATGATTACATAAATAGCGATTAATCTATCACCCGAAACGAATTTGTCAAATCCTGCATCAAAAACGCCCAAATGACTTGTGGGACTTTTGGAAAAGGACTTTTTGCCTTATGTGCTCAGCTCATGCTATGACTTGCGGTCAACCACTTTTCTCACGATTAGTAATTAGCTTGCAGAAACTTCACTTGCCAATTTATTTGTCAATTGCCTTCTTTTTTAGGTTATAGTTTTTTGAAAAAAGGGCGGTAGTTACTTTTTTTTGTTGTGTTTATATTATTCTGACCTGACGTGACATATGGCAGTCCCCCCCCAACGGTAGTTAATCACGTCGTATCAATTTTGCCTTTTTGAATCAATAAGCTCCTCCCCCTTTAAGCTGTTCCAGTGATCTTAGGACCAGGGGACCAAGTTCGCAAGACATAATTAACATGAATTTATACAGGGCAGTCGGCCTTATGAGGGTAGTGTCACCAGTACCTTTATTAGGCTTTTTCTCACCCTGTCCTATTCTCACAATACTCAAATTTTTTTTATTTTCTTACTTATTCCTGTTGACTGCGCGGCTTATCTTCCTTTAATTGGCTTTAAGTACATACGTGAATCCGTGGCGCATGCAACCAAGAGGGACCCTAGGCCAGTGCTACCCTTGTCAACAGAAAAAATGTCACAGCTGGTAGTAGTTATTTTAATGTTCACTCCCTATTGTTTTTTTTTTTTTTTTTTTCCTGTAGGCACGTTACACTTCGATGCTCAATAATTATTGGATATTTAAAACATTTTTAGAAGATGCCTTTTTCCGTGAACGGTACATCTGAGATTATATTTGTCACGCAACGCTGTGTGAACATTCTATCTAAGTTTTTCAGGATGCTAAGATTTTGTAGCGTCCCGACTCAACATAAACTGTGTTTAAATGCGGCTTTCAGAGTTGTTGTTGGTCATGTTGGTAGGTTAACGCGCGTTCTTAGCTGTAACTGACAATTCTGATTTCAAGTTTAATGATAAGTACATTAGATAAACTTATCAGTTTCGGGGAATTGTTTTTTTAATTAGTTTAATTTATTACTTTTCGTTGATCTTTTTGTGGATTTTAAAAAATAATTTATAAGTGTTATTGCGCCTCAACGTTTATTTTGTTTTTAATTTAGTCTCTCATTTGACCCAAATTCTTCGATACTGCGTTTTCTGAAATAAACACTATTGTCTTGAAAATTTGGACGAGTATAGGACAAAGAACTTAAGTATCAACAAAATATCTATTGAGCATGAGTGTATATGATTCGTATTTATTTTTCAAAGACACATCAATGCCAAACCCATTCATTCAAGGCACTCTTTAGGAACGAAACTACGAGGTATGATTAAAAAAAAGATTTATTTCAACAGATAAAAGCTTAACACAACATAACGGAACTTTTCTTACTAAACTTTAAATCCAAATGTTCATTTTTTATGAGTCTTGTTTGTATCTTTTGAATGCGAAAATTTCTGCATTAAATGATATTAGATTTTACTTTTCATTGTGAAAATTTCCTTTTCGGACAATTAACTCAGCTATTGCTTTTTATGTTATTGATCTTCGACAGTTTGTCACCTTTTACTGTTTTGAATTCTCATTTTATTTCATTCAAATTTTATAATTTGTGTAATCGTGTCAACACAATTTGTATTTTTGAGTGTGATGTTTATTTGATGTATGAATGTATGATGAATGTCTGTTATGTCTTCTAGTATGTTTGCATAGGTAGGTATAAGTATTGGTGGTTAAGCACGCCACACAACCCCACAACAAATCATACATACATACAATACATCTTTTAAAATGAAGATCTTTTTAATCATTGAAGCCTTCAACGTACAACTGATGCATTATTATTTATGACGAAATACCTTCAACTGGCCGATCACCGGTTTGTCAGTCTCTCCCTTTCCCCTAGTGAAGAAAGTGAGTCATTTTGTTAAATTTTGGTACCCTTATAATGTGCTAAGTGTCAAAACAGTCTTAGGTAAGGTAGCAACCAAATCAGTGAACATGAAAACAGATTGCTGATAATCATAAACTTTATTCTTCATTGTACTCTGTTTTCTTTCCTAGCACATGGTAGATAATTATTCAGCGTCTTGTGAAACGTTGTAACAAACATCAGGCATGATGTTACCATTAACAGTATTCATTAACTATCAATAAACTACTTTTAATACACAGAACGGGTTTTTTTTAACTGAACGTAAAAAACAATACAATTACATTGTCAGGAAAGGAACAGGTCTCTTTTTCGTTGATTACCATGGAATCTCTGTCACTCAGAAAGTGCAATTATTACAGTATTACCTTAGACACGTGGCCTCGGGCTCCAGTTGGACACGGCTACCTGTTGAACGGGAAATTCGATGAAATAATATATTCAACTGATAAGTAGGTTAATTTGTTCAAAATGTATTACCATCTATTTTATGTTATGTCAAAAGTTATGTCTGTTTCGCTTTCATATCGTATTTTCCACGACTAGAATGCAGGTGTATATTCATATGAGTAAGCTGTCAATTATTTGTAAGAAAGTGTTTTCGCCTACCACAGTATGGGGAAAACCAATCCAATAATAATTTTGTTTTCGAACTATATTCAGAGTTATGTGCTTAGAGAGAGGGCTTTGATATTCGTAACATACTGGGATGCTCCTTATTTCTAACGCAGTCAAATGCAACATGATTTAAATACCTTTTTAACGTCAAAACATGCAAAGTGTATGTTGAGAAGTTTCGGTACTTTCAGGTTATTGATAACACCCAACCGTATTTCAATAGGAGATGAAAGGATGTAGAGACGGAATGCTGTTGCTTTTGTTATGGATCCTTAACATGTTATTCTTTACGATATAGGTCAAGTCTGCGGATCTTTTAGATGCTAGCTTCACCGTTACAGCTCGAAAGGGAGTGCCCGTGATCAGCAGTGTACTTCACGACACATCATTGATGGGCATAACGGAGATCACGTTAGCAGGATTAGACTCAGTTCAATTTTAGATTTGAAATCATTCATTCAAAAACATTATTAATGGTTTTGCAAGGAGAGTCATTTGAAAGCTAAAAGGCCAATACTTTTTTTTGCTGACTATCCAAAACTACTAACTCGATTTATATGGTTCAACTTCTATTATGGCTATTCCGTATTCCACTCGCTTGCCTCTAATTATGGATAATTTTTGTTGCTACTGAAGGCTCTTCTCCTTATATCGTCCAATTTTCAAGATAAGTGGTTTATTCACAAAACGCAGTATGTGAAGCAATTTTTGCGATTTCATGAGATGGACTAAAGTAAAAGCTAACATACATATTGGCGCATAACAATTAATATCAATTTTTTTTTTAATCACAAAAATCAGAAAAAGTATTACATTAACAGTAATCAAACAACACAAATTGATACGATTTTGATCTAAGACTCAATTTCATTATTATATAGATGTCTATTACAAGTCTTTAGTTAACGCGCGTATCACCACGTGATCAACAACAACGCTGAAATACTCTCTCATTTTTAACACAGTCTGTCCGCCTAATGTCAGCTTCTAAATATTATATTATACTGTTTCACAGGGGTGGCAATATTTATCCAGATGTACGTTCACGCGAAAATGGCAACTTCTTAGAATGTCTTCGCTAATGTATTCCATTCAATTATGGAGCATGGTGTATAAGTTACTTTTCTGGACTCTTTCAAACCAACATCAAATAATTTCCTGCCCAATATCAATATCGTGTCAGTGTTATCATGTTGGAAAGTATCGACAGATTCACTTTGGTTTCTCATTTGGTATTCCAATCCATGTTTTCTTTACTTTGAGTACCACTTGCAATATCAAGTGCAGTTGTGTATTGCAGTTTGTTTCCAATAGTATGGATGGGGTTAAAGAAAGAAGAGCTGTGTACCATTTGCAGAGCGATCAGCCGTACGTTGGCACCTCAGGCATGATCTCCTGGGCACCTCGGTCTCCCTTGGCTGCCTTTCGTCCGAGCGGCCTGCAGCAACAAGATAAAAAAAATAGGTGAGATGGATGAGCAATGAACATGATGATATTGTAGACTACGGAGAGGCAAAACAGTGGCAATAGTAGTACTAATACAGAGTGCAGAAAAAATAGATGTTTTACTTTCTTTTTTTATTCCTTCAACTGATTACAGTAAAGACTCCCCCAGCGTATCGAGATAAAATCTGTGCAACCCCTTTCTGCAACACGGCCTCATGTCTGCATATACTCTTTACCTATATTATTATAAATATCTTTAGAAATAAGCCAATTGCAAATCGTTGCACCAAATGAAATGCGGTTGATGTAAAATATATTTTTGTATGATGAAATGAAATACCAGCGACGATACGACTGTGAATAACTATTGATTTCGTTTAATTTATATTATACATACTCGTGATACTGTACCGTTTTAACGATTTCATAGTTTCTTTGTCTTAAATCAAGCTCGTAAGAGCCGTTCCCTTGTTTGTTGGATAACATCATTTTTTTATTTCCTGATTTTACAAAGTAATGAAAATTCTTGCTTTTTTAAAATCTCCATGTGTATGTGCATTTTCTAAATATTTGGTTGATTTTGATTTAAAAAAATATCTCGGATAAATTCAAATGATGGACACTTCCATTGCCAATTATTTGTACCATCAGCTGTCCTTTGCATTCTTATTTTCACAAATGAACTTATCAGCTGTTATTTTTTTGGGCAGAATGAATTTAACACTCATTTACGATTCAATGTACTCTTCTTCATTCCGGGACACGTTATTATTATGTCATTACGGAATCGGCAGGTAACTTACAAGGTCCATTTCCTTTGTGTCTTGTGCCCCATGGACTCCCAGGGCACCGGAGCTCCTGCCGATAATAAAAATCAAACAATTCTATCTCATTTGTTTACTAAGAAGGTACATGTTGCTACAGATTTCTGTGAAATATTCAACCTCTAAAAGAAGCTCGTTTTTGAAAGAAACAAATGAGATTCAGGAGCCTTGACCTTACAGAGAAATACATTTATGACCGTCACCACAAAAGCGGACACGTCATCGAAAATAATGTGTACTTAAAATTTGTTATTTCCATTTGTTATACTGTCCGCATTTCAATGGTATGGATTTATTTCGTCTTACTTTTTCGTTACGCAAGAACTTACCATGAACATACGACACTATCAAGTAAACAACTGCGCTAAAGAAAAGTATTAGCAGCGCGGATAATATGAAGGTTTGTTCACAAAAAACGTAAGTCCTTTGTGTCATTTAGTTTTAATGAGATTTTCTGATTGAATGCTTTGGCGTGGTCCCCTCATTGTAAGTTCAGTTATGAAGTAGGAGTTGCTTTTAATAGAATGTGCAATTTCACATAATTTACATTCATGAAATTAATTCTTGTACTTTTTATGTGTTTTGCGGCTAGCCGATAAGGTCACTTTTGTTTTGTCACAAGTCCAAAGGCGATAAGTAATATTTTGCTGGCTGCCATGTGTTAGTTGTAGTTTCCTATTTTATTTTTTACTCCAAAATGATAAAAATGTTATTGGAACAACTGGGAACTTATTTAATTAATTCAATGTTGGTATAACTAGTGCACATAAATGAGCTTAAACATGTTAAACTGTCACTACAAAAATTCCTGATTCACGATGGTTCTCTTCCCAGGTACTTGTACATTTACATGCGTACATTGGCAGCGCCTGAATGCAGTACTTAAACCGCATTGTGAGATCCCTGACACTATAGCATGCGGTTGATTGGTTGGGAATGACTTAAATCCCGTTTTTGCGACAACATGAATTTTGGATCAAGATATTCAGGAGGGCAGAATGCGTTTTGCGAAAACTATTTAACTTATCAACAACCGCGTTATCTATCTCTGAAGTGAGTGCAGTTTCAATGTCTCAGATGGCGTTTTTATCGGTTTTTTTCCAACAACTCTTGATATTGAATTTGATTGAAAGCGTTTGCAAAAAATTTAAGATGCCGAATAATTTGTGCTTCATCTCTGTATTGATCAAATTAATGATAAATAAGATCAGAATGCTTGATCGTTATTTTCAATGACGTCGCCTGAACCTCTGAACTACGGGATTCGTAGGTTTTAGGTTCGACTCTGTTTGAGTCCTCTTTTCTGAGTCATTTAAAATAACAGATCGATTTGTCTTATGGCATCATTAATTGTATTTACAGGATGAAGCAACTCTATTCTGCTCTTAAATTCTTTTTCTGCAACCTTCATTTCATTAATCATTCGTTCCTTGGGGTTATATATTATGAGTCAGATTTGGTAAGGAATGATTCCGGGTATTTGGTAACAGTGCTGAACCGTGGCATTGCCGTTTCCAGCATTGGCTTGGTGGTTGTCCGCTGACCGGATATCGTAGTTTCAGGTTCGAATCCTGTTGCGTCAATTTTCTGATCATTAAATAAGATCAAGTCATTTGATCTTATTTATCTTAATTGTATACAGAGAATGAACAGCAATTTATTCTGCAATCTTTTATATGTTTTATATTGCAATGGTATTAACAAATAATTACACCTCGGCCAGCCTCTCAGTCAAACCAGTTTCCCAGGCTGCATTTCGTCCCTGAAAAAACCGTAAAAGAGCCAAACAGACTACTAAGAATAGAACGACATTGTCTGACAAAAATAACGCACGCTGAAGTTTTTCTTAATTGAATTGATTCAGGACATTGTCGATTGGAAGTAATATTAACTGTGATTTTTTTAGCTATGATCCCTGACATCAGTTTCTTGTACAACATTTATATAACGACAAGATATGTCAAGGATTTAACTCCAATTTACTTAAACGAATGCAAATATAATAATACTTGCATATTTTCAATGGACACTAGTGATGTTGCTTCCTTGCGTAAATACGTTTAAGAGTGTAGATGGTTTGGCTAATTGCACCAGCCGAGAACACATCCCGGTTAAAATTTGCGTCTAGTATGTATTAACTCCCCCATCTATTCTACTGAATTCATTTCTACCCCATTGAACCTGTGCAATCATTCAAGGACTGTTATAATTTCTTTTTATATACTACCCGTATTTCGGTGATGCTCTGATGCATTTTAACATTACTGGATATGCTAGCGATCTCTGGATCTGACCTTCTTTTAGTTTGTAAAAAAATACACCTGAACAGCATTTAAAAATTATGTTATTACTGTTTGACTGATAACAATTGCCACCTTAATTGCTGGGACAAAATTCTATTACACAACAGTCGGGCGGGGGAGGGGGGGGATGGAATGGTTGCACATTATTTTCACTCTATACACAATTTCTACATCCTGAAGATCAATTTGGAACCGCAAGGTTTGTTTAGAGCTTTTTTTAGGACCATATCAGGACACAGCAACTCTGAAGCGTAGCTCGATCTTAGACTGGGACATTGCTTGACTTACGTTGTTGCCTTTTCCATTTTCCCACGTTTTCCTTGTTCCCAGTCGTCCCTAAATCGAAGAAATAATTCTTGTTGCGTGAAATTATTTCAGGCTGTATCTATTATAATATTATACATGTATATAACGCATTTTCAAATACATTTTTAAATTGCGCTGTCTGATGAAACAGTGGAATTTCAGCTGTTGTTTGAGGACTGAATGTGAAGGAGTGTGTTTCTTGAGTATAAAGGCCACTGTCAAGGGTCATTCAACCACAGATGAGCATGACGCTAGTTTTAATACAGGCCTATTCAGACATGCATGTATGTAGTAATATAGTGTTACAGTTGTGGGGGATGATTATTTTTTCCTCACTGTCATGGCTGTGTTCCGTTGCTTACGGTGTCATTACGTGCCCCTTTTATGGATTTTAGTCAAAAGAGAGCGTTTTTTATCTTGTCATGAGATGGGTTTTGCGGGGCAGGGACTCGGTTACAGATGTTGAAGAACGGTACTGAAACGTTTCCACAATGCGCGGGGCTTTTTGGCAAAAGACGGACTAGCATGACTGCCTTGTGAGAACGGAATAGAGTCCTGGTCATTAGTTGGCTGATTGTAGGGTTCGATAGGTTGTATAAGGAGGAGTACAACTGTGTTATGATTTAAAGTTGAGGAGATATTTTGAAAGAGAACTCTAAATATGAAACAGTCAAGTTTGATTAGAATTAGAGTCTGTGGCAGAATTTGAGGTGTCTTGTTTGATTTGCGATTCGACCGGTTTACAGTGTTTGGATTAAAGTTGCTGGTTACTAGGATTAATTTGTGCCTTCCAATGTAGTATTTTTACGCTCATACCTATCGTGTTTTACGTGAGTGACGGTCATGGGCTTTTGCGTTTTTGAATGTTTTTTTTTTATCGCCAAGTTTTATATTCATCAGGCCAAATCAATTACGATAAAATGCATTCTTATCTATAATTTATTTGACCTTTTTTCTGTAAGCGGCCTTAGTTCTTGCTACCAGAATCAAATTCGTCTGCAACAATTTCACGTAACTCTTGAAAGGTTAGCGCTGTATGATGAGTAATTATTCATGTTCTTTAGTAACATAGGTTGCAGAGTTGGCTCTTTAATTTTCTCCAAGTTCACTTGATTTGCATTTCCAACTAGTTTAGCTTATATTTGCCTGAAGCTCAAATCGAAACATCTACTGCATACGTGTTCATGACTAACTAAATCTACAACTATACTTTTTAATGAAAGTTTTTTTTCCCCACTCCATGTGGAAAGGGTGCAGCCAGATTCCATTCCATTCATTTCTGTTGAAGCGATGACTGTTTCAAGTTTTGGTTGAATTGAATCAAGGGCAGAGCCTTGTCATATCAGACTGCCATTAAAGGCAAGGTTCACCTGACTCAAGTCGTTTTATAAAGCAGCAATGGGGAAACATATAATGAAGTTTGGCGAAAATCCACAAAGGACTAACAGGTTATGAAGTTTCAAAGTTTCAATTGTGAGTCACATGCGATGCACGCTCCCATTTTTATGTGATATAATTCACTAAAAGTGCCGTTTTCTCAGAAATTTGAAAATGATTTTACCCTGTGCATTCATAATAACCAGGAACATTTTTTATGCTGCAGGCTATAAAAAAAGACCATTTCAATTATCTGAACTTTGAAAGATTGCATTTATGGAATTTATTTTACATGAAATAATAGGGGAGCTGCTTCGCATGTGGGCACGTCACAATTTAAACTTTCGTAACTTCTACTTGTTTTCTTTCGAGTGGATTTTTGCCAACTTTCATTTATTGTTTCTCTCATTGTTCTCTTTTTATTAACCAACTGATGTTGCGGTGAACCTTGCTTTAAACGTTTTGTCTTAAAACTATCCTTGGGCCGTTTGGAGTGCTTCAGAGTTTATGTTGATAGTTTTTCTGTTATTGTTTTAGACTTGATGTTGTGTTGTTCCATTTGATAACTGTGATTCACTGGAAGCACTAGTTCACTTGCATTGACTGCTTGAATGTACACTCATGCTCATAATTTGGATTTTTAGAAGCCATTTTAGCGTTGCCATTTTTCTGCACCCTAGAAAAAAATTATAGTTTAAGAATTTCAGGTATGCTGAGCATTTTTGTGCTTCGATCGACACTAAACTGTGTTTATGAGGCGGTATTGTTGTTGTTGTTGAGTCACGTGGTGGTTACGCGCGTTATAATTTGTAACCGCAATTCTGATGCTTAATTTAATGGACAGTGCTTAGCTACAAATTTTCAGGTTTTTTTTTTTTAATTTCTTTTAATTCAGGCCGGCGGACGCTTTCAGTTAAACATAGAGCTTGGAGGGGCAACGATTGGTTTATGACAGTCTGCCCTCCAACCATTGTATGGTCCAACGTTCGCCGCCCTGCCTTATCTAATATTTTTTCATGATTTTCATGAAAATAATTATGTAATTGTCATTGCGCTTAAACTCTATTGTAGTTAACTTTATTTCATCTCGGGATCCATAAATTGCTTCACATATGCGTTTTTGTTAAATAAGCACTTGTCTTGAATTTTTGACGACTGGAGAAGAACTTAAGTATCACAAAATATTCCATAATTATGAACCGGTATAATTCTGCAGCTCATGATCCAAGTCATAAGTTCCCTTATACCAGAATTGACAACAACATTATGTTAGCATGTGATTACTTCAGTTGTCTAACCTACCGTAGGTCCAGTTGTACAGGTTGTCCAGGAGGTCCTCGTAATCTATTGGTCCTGAGGATAAAAATTGTGACGGACGCGATTATATTTATAAATATAATCATAATAATAATATTATATATTATAATATAATAATAATAAACAAAACATAATAATAATAATAAAATAATGATTACATCATGATAGTATATAATATAATAACAAATATAATATAATAATAACATAATACTAATCATATAATATAATTATATTACTATAATAATTGTAATTGAATTTGGGGCAGAGTTTTTTTTGTTCTCGGTTATTTGCACATTTTTTTGCCTTAACGCTGCTCCACTTCTGTGACGCGAAATAAACCCTATTGTTTTGATTCCCATCTATGTTGGCTCTTAATGTGTAATTAGTAATATAATGATATATAATTAAACCGTTTCATAATGCGGTATCACAATGTTATTATGAGCTTTGGAAGAAAGAATGGAAAGGGGAGAGGTTTGACTATTCACAAAATTATATTGCAGTAAAAGGCATTTACAATGTATTTTCCTATGTCTTTGGTACCAAAGAAGTAAAAGAGATGACGTGCCATCAACAAATTCATTTCGATCTTTAACAAGCAACAATATGTTTAATTGACACTCGATCCACTTGTTGGATGTTTCTTCTGATTGTTCAGGGGTGTTATTCACAGTGTTTAGAGCGATGATTGAATGATCTTGCCACCAATTCAACTGTTGTATTATCGTTGGTTGAGTGACAAAGACTTATCTGAGATCCTTAAGATTTCTCGCTGGACGATATTGGGCGAACAGAATATGCGATCCTCACCACGATACCCTGTAGTTTGTATAACCAATAGTTTAGGAGGTGCCATATTAGGTAATGATATAAGTGATGAAGTGATTATCTGTCAACAATTATTAAGTTTATCACCTTTATGTTGGCAACGTTTTATATTTTTTTTTCACCCATGATTTTTCTCTGTCTATGTTTATGTTTCTATTGCGGTGTGCGACTTTATCAGGATATTATCGTGGTCACAAGTCAAATATCTAGAATTATTATCATGGCGAGTCGGTCATTAAGAAAAAGAGCATGTCTAATTTATTTTCCATAAGCTTACTGCAAATCTCAATTTTTATCTGTTTACACACTAATATTTTTAAGATGACAAAATTTCAACAGAAAAAAATTCACCAAAAGACTTTGGACTGAAATCCAAGCTTTTTTTTTATT
>JZLH01S0603684.1:0-12286 GCA_001188425.1 Eucidaris tribuloides | reverse complement strand
GGCCAATCAGACTGTGTCTTAATCGAACGATCAATATCACGGTATAGAATGTTGAATATAATGAGGTTAATGATGATAAATGTTCGCTGTCCTTACCTTGAAGAAGTAACCCATTTTCTGTAATACATGTAAAAGTGCTTCTAGCCTTGCAAGCTTACTGTGCTGATAGTTTCATATGATTTCGAAAGGGAAATGGGCAAGTACGGTATCAGCCAAAAATTGTGTACATCTTGGGATTATACAGGGTGACCCAGAAAAAATGAAACAGTTACACGCAGCCTATGGTTATTTCCCAAATTAATTGCTTATCTTTATTTCATTCATCTGATAAACTATTTTGTCGCAAGTAGAATGGCACCAAGATTTTGTATTTTGGTTGGGTATACTTCCCGTTTTAGGGCCGTTTTTGTAAATCAGTGTAAATTTGGTATGCTCGTGCCAATTTACGTGTAATTTCTATGGGATGCCACTAACAAGACGCCTCATCACCGCTTTACCGCTAGAAAAGCAGAAATGCACTGCTTTGCAAAATTGCAAAATGAAAACGACTGAACAAAAATTGAATATCTATGTGTTGTATTGCTCAGAAAGAACACGCTATTAGATAAATGGGGAAAATAAAATAGTAATATCTTTTGGATATTGAAGGGTAACAAATCACCATATTTGATAAATGTCCTGTTCCGTTTTTCTGAGCCACACTGTATAAGCGCTTCTGGCCTTGTTAGCTTTATGTACTGATAGCTTTAATTATGATATCGGTAAAAAAAAAATGAGCAAGTATGGTATCAGCCAAAAAATTTTCTATATCGAGGCCAATTCTGTCGTAGAATAAATGATAAAAACAATTTACAAATCGCATTTACGCTGGGAATTAACTTTGGAAAAAGACTTTGCAAGCGATTTCTGAAGAGTAAGAATGTAGCGTCAATACCACTGACCAAAATCAGAGTGCACCATGATCTTGCTGTACATTATATTCTCCGTGGACAAGATGCCGAAATAACCAATATCAAAAATACAGATTTTGGTCATACTTATACTTGGTTTTATCGTAATATTCGTAAACAGATTCCGCATAGCATTATGATCATGACTCGTCATCGATCAAACTATCGCTCATCGCGTGTAGATATCAAGCTACAGCTCTCGGGAATTAAGAAAAAAAATGACGAGGTCTTAGGTGTAAGTAAGCATTGTAACTTGAATACCTGCCCTGTCGTTTCTCGTATCTCTAAAGGAAATGACAACACCTAGGTTTCCATGGTAACGTAGGATGGGATAATTGGCACACGTGTCCGGTTCGGTGTGAATGGTGTCGTGCTTGGAAGTCAGAATAGAGTACTTCTGTTAAGTCCAATAGTCACTGAATTACTTATTTGTCGGCTGATGATGATGGTTATAATGATGATGATGATGATGTCATCATCATGATCATGATGTTGATGTTGATAACGATGATGTTGATGGAGATTATGATGTTGATAATGATGATGATGAAGACAATGATAACGATGATAATGTTGATGATGATGATAATGATGATGATTATGATGATGTTGATGATAATGATAATGATTCTGATGCTACTGATGATGGTGTTGATATTGATGAAAATGATGATAATGATGACAATAATGATTTGATGTTGATAATGGTGATAAAGATGATGGTGACAAAAATGTTGATAATGATGATGATGGAGATAGTGATGATTATGATGATGATGATAATGATAATAATGATTCTGATTCTGATGCTAATGATGATGGTGATGATATTGATGAAAATGATGATAATGATAACAATAATGATCTGATGTTGATAATGGTGATAGAGATGATGGTGACGAAAATTTTGATAATGATGATGATGGAGGTGGTGGTGATGATGATGATGATGAATGATGATGATGATGTTGATAACGATTATGTTGATGGAGATTATGATGATAATGATGATGATGGTGATTATGAGGACGACAATGATGGTAATGATGATATTGATGACAATTATAGGTGTACTCCTTGTGAAAGTGCGATCGAAGCAAGAAAGATGGTATGTTTACACAAATTGTTGGTTGAGAGTCAGAAGGTATGAACTTCAACGCAATGAGAACCGAAAGGACGCTCTCACTGGTTCTCAATATGTGTATCGGATGTAGATATTAAAGTACTACACTCGGGGATTAAAAACGCCTCACTTCTTCATCGTATTATTGTTTATTCATCGTCATTCACCATATTCGGCACCGCACGAGTTAAGAAAAATAGGTGCTTCAGGCACGGCGCGCGGTCGCGTAGACCCAGGTGGTTCGTGTATCATTCCTCTAATGATTAACCCAACGGGACCCTGCTACTATTGCCCGCGCAACAATCCAGTTAAAGGCATAGGCTAACATTGTCGAGCTTCAGTTTTAAAAAAAAATATCAATCTGTGATATCTGAGCTACACAGTAGTCCTTAAATAGACAAATAAACACCATAAAATACAATAGTTTGGAAAGTTATGCTGCCACTGGAAAGATACGCATGAATAAAAGACAACCATGAATTTCCACTGGGGTGGAGTACAAAAAAACCCAAGATCTACACACAGTAAGTCTATGGGAAGAAAGGGACATGGTGAATCTGGTCAACCTGATTTCTTGTAGATTTTCACTTTTTTAAAGCACTTAAGAGCTTCATTTTCAGTTCTTATCAAAGACACTTTGTGCATGGAGGATTATATAGCTCACATTTTTTTTTTAAATCGTGGTCATTGGTTAGCCTGTGGCTTTAATACGGAATCTAAGATCGATATCATACGTCACTGATGTGAAAAGGAGCAGGCAGATGTTCACTGATTAGAGGAAATTCGCGAAAAATATTACATTTCATTGTCAAACCGAATCTAATACGGGATGACGATGAGGCAAAATTGTATCTTACCGAGAATCATTGTCCCAGAAAGTCAGAAGAGTTCAAGAGTCATTGATTCACTCGTGATAGTGAACTCGAAAGATAAGTCAATGCTCTAAAATAATACTAGGTGTTAAAAATAAAAGTCTCAATTTTGGTATTTAATAACACAAAAATTATACACCAGATAACACTGGCATGAGTACGAGTTATTGCTGAAGAGTGGACATTTTTGTTGGAGGTGGTTTAAATACGATATCAATAATCATTTTTTATGTAATTCATGCTTATTCAAAAAGTTAGGGTTCAGATTTTGCTCAATATCCAACCCCCTGTACAAAATTGAAACTGTACAGAAATCAAATGGTGTGTGTGAGAGTGTGTGCCTTGTCCACACACAATAGCAATAGACAATGGCTGTTCATATCGCCATTGGAAACTGTGGAATGCAATATTATCATCTGGGTCTGGGGAAGATGAATGCTTTATTAATATTCATTAGAAAGTATCCTGACCACTACTAGTCTTTATTCACAACCTTTGTAAAAAGAAAATCAAACTTCGTGCCCTGAAGATTTTTTTTTTAATGTTATTAATGGATTTGAAATGTTGCGAAATGATCCCATACAATCAAAATAATTGTGTCGATGCTGCTGATAATGATGTAATTTAATTGTAAACAAGATTAAGAAGAACAAGGAAATCCATGATTGATGGTAACACGGAAAACTAATGTTTGTTAGCTTGAATGGCAAAATCTAGTACTGTATGACAAAGCATGTAAACAAATGATTGCATCTTACCGTACTTGTACACCTTTCATTGAGACTACCAGTGGCCAGGCTGATTTTTAATGAATATAGATAAAGCATTCATCTTCCCCAGACTGAGATGAGTATATTGCATTCCAGAGTTTCCAATGGCGATATGCGCATCCATTGTCTATTGCTATTGTATGTAGACAAGGCACACACTCTCACACACACCATTTGATTTCTGTACGGTTTCAGTTGTGTACAGGGAGTTGGACATTGAGCAAAATCTGAACCCTAAATTTTTAGATAATCATGAATTACATAAAAAGAATTATTGATATCGTATTCAAACAACCTCCACCAAAAATGTCCACTCTTCAGCTGTAACTCGTACTCATGCCAGTATTATCTGGTGTATAGTTTTTGTGTTATTAAATACCAAAATTGACAAGTGTTATTTTTAACACCTAGTACAAACGTGTACAGTATAACCATTTCTATTCCAATATTTGTGTGACGCATTAGATTAAGGTGTACACCGTAAAAAGCGTGTTTAGGAATGAAACATAAGTGTTAAGAAAGTGATACAAAGATGTGTTTTGAGAATTTTATGTTTTGTATTGACAGTAAGTGCACAGTAAAAACTTTGTTCAAAATACTTTAAACAACTGCTTTCCATTGTTTAAGCCTGTCACTCTAACATTGTTTAAAATTTTTAAACAACCATGACTGTGGGATCCGTCTTTTAAACAATATTGGTTAAGATTTGAACAACGCTGTTCAAATTTTGTTAGAGTGACAGACTTAAACAACGGTAAGTAGTTGTTTAAAAAAATTTAAACAGCGTTTTACTGTGTGGTTAGAAATTGGACACTGGTGTTTAGTGATTTGACATACAACGTGTAGCCTCTGAACATGTTTACAAAGTGATAGCAAGAAAGTGTGTCAAAAAGCGTTTACTCACTGAACACAGTTTTCACGGTGTACTCTTCAATTTTTGTTTATGGTTGTATCTATTTTTTACTATATTTTAAAGAGTTTTGGACCTATTTTTGTTAGCGTTTTAAAGAGAAATTTCGCCCATATTATTTGATGAGAGTAACATAATAATTTGACAAAATTTGCGATAAAACTATTTATTTCAAAATGTTTTTCTTTAACAAGTAGGAGGGATGTTTGTTTAGGCTTCCCTCCATTTTGTAAAGGCAAGGTCCACCCTGACGTCAAGTTGATTTTAATAAAAGCTGAACAATGAGTGAAACAAATTAATGAAAGTTTGGCGAAAATCCACCAAAGAATAGCGGAGTTATGAAGTTTCAAAGTTTTGATTTGTGACGTCACATACGAGAAGCTCCCCATATGTCATTTAAAATTTAATTCAATAAATTGCCACTTTTTATTGGTTCATGATAATTAAATGCTTTTTTTCGTACGGGTATGTATGAAATAATGTTTCTATCTACATATTGAATACACAGGTAACATCATTTTCAATTTTCTGAGAAAATGACACATTATGGAATTTACATTACATTGCCATGTGACGTCACAAATTTAAAACTTAGAATAATCATAACTATCTTATTCTTTGATAATTTGTCACCAAACCTTCATTAATATGTTTCTCTCATTGTTCTGCTTTTATTTAAACCAAGTTGACATCAGGGTGAACCTTGCCTTTAAGTTAACGGGAGCTCCGAACCAGCGCAGTTGAATAGTAGCTGCGCTAAAGAATATAAATTTATGTTTATTGTCATTGTAAATCTCCCCGGATCTAATATTCGGCCAGGGGTGTATGCAGCATTTTTTCTGGATCGGTCCTAATCATAATTTTGGGGACCTTTTAAAAATGAAATAACAGCCAAATGCGATTAAAATGTACGTGATCAAAGTTTTTCATTTATGTAATTATGAAATGGTCCTCAGGGAAATAACATATAATTTTGAAAAAAAAGTGGACTTATTATTTTTTTTTTGGGGGGGGCGTGCGACTCTCCTGGATCCCCCCCCCCCCTTGTATACACAAATGCCGTGGTCAGTTCGAGAGCCCATTAGCTAGATTGCATTTCAAGAATACATATACTTAACACGTCACTTCAAATGTAATCATATTACAAACGGAAAAGGCCTTTCTGACAGATTTTAAGTTTTTACCGCGAGTTTAAAATCAACTGGGGCGTAAACGGATGGTTCTGAAGGACGTACAAGGCCTCCACTTCTGAAAATATACAAAACGAACAATCGTCATTTAAAGGTAGCTAATCTCATTTGCACTCCTCCGACAGCACAGTAAAACATCCATCATTCATGCTGTTAAGCTATTTATGAAGGAAATGTCTGTGAAATCTGAAGATCAGTAATGACGTTAAATTTGAAAAATGCGCAAAAAAGTGGCTGTTTAGTGTTCGTTCTATGCTACATTTTTTGTCTCAAGGGGACAATCATTTAAATGAAAGTCTAGCAGTCACCATAATCCCACGAAAACTGAATTTCTATAGCTCATACACTTTGTTGAAGGTTCTTAGATTGTATTTTCTTCTATATATCAGGGTATTTACGCCATGTTAATTTTAAGACATACAAAAGAGACTTCCTGTTTTTAACCGGAAATAAAAGGCCTGCGAGCAGTCCTCAACGTAGGCCAGATTGTTACTATAATAAGAATACAGTTCAAGGGTCCTGCCGTGAAAAGGTCAAGGTCAGACATTTGCTATAAGTTCTACAATTACTATTACATTTTCGGCGTGCGAAGTTCGCCGAAAAATTTTAAATTGCGTACTTTTGGTAATATTTTTATGTTACGTTTTATGATTTTTTCAGGTTGTCAAAAGTATTGGGGGGGGGGAATTGTACGCCCCTATATTGTCATTGGGACAACTGTCCCTTCCCCCACATTCCCGATCGACGCCCCTGTTTGCAAAACATTCTTATTCCTTACATTCTGTACCCAGTGAAATTGATGTACGTACCTTTCACTGTCAAAGTTTAAAATTCGATTAGGTTTCCTTTAAAGGTCTTCAAAAGGCGCGAAAAGCCGAAGGTATGGAATTTCATTGCTCGGATAATAAGATATACCGCTTGACCTTTAGGTGGACGTGAGTTTGTTTACCAAACAAACACCAGTGTTTGCAATTATTTGATCGGACGGGGGTATAAATGATTGTGCTTTACTGCACAGTAGTTCAAATTGAAAGAAGCCGAATTAACGTGGGACTGAAAATTAATATCTCAGTCTGCAAAAACGCAAATAGTTAAGAACCAGATTGGAAGAGGGTATAATTGATCGCTCTCGTTAAATTACTGAATGCCCTTTTGAGTAGATAATAAATATATTGTTATTATATAAATACGTTAGCCCATAATTTCCTGCATTGCGAAAATAGAAATTAGAAAATAAGGCGAAAGTTCTATATCTTTCAATGATTGACAGAATTGTTTATGATTTTATTTTCTTATGCAATGTTTTGCTGTGATCCAGTGTATGCACCATTTCTATATTGCTGTTACTAGTGACGTAATGAACGAAAATCATTTGGGGGCGGGGTCAGAAATGAATGACCAAATCATTCGGTCAGAAGAACATACACACACAAATTTATGAATATAAGCCTCTCATGATGAATTTCATTCCGGGTCACCACATACCAACTCCAATCCGATCAGTAACTATCGCAACAAAACATTTAAACTCGTTCGTGGGTATTTCACGAGGGGGGGGGGGGGAGTTGTAGCGCATACATTTTGGCCCGTATTTCAAAGGATGTTTTAGCATCTGATTATAACGCAAGATTTGAAAATGCCCCAGTTGTAAAAAAAATCTGGTTGTACCAAACACATTATTCCAATCGCATGGTTGGAATTATATTTCTCAACTACTTCAATACAGACATAAAACTTGACACCCCCCCCCCTTCAAAAAAAAGAAAAAAAATACCTCCAATATATAATAGACTGCATCATTTTGTGTACTCAAATGTTCGTGTTTCCTGTGAGTCCTTATCAATTTAAACAACCATAGATTTTTTAAATAAAGAAGCTCGTAATATAATTTCATTTCATTGCATTGTTTTGAGTAAAATAATAATTGACAAACTTGATCGAAATTACGAACCATTTTATGGAACTTTGCTCGTTAATCCACAGAATTAAATATGCAATGTTTTTATAAAAAGCATCTGTATAAACAGTGTGTGCACCTATTTCATTTTCATTTTCGTGTATTGCATACAATAATCAACGTCATAAAATTGAAATTAAGGGGGTTTTTTTTTGTTGTTTTTTAGACTCATTGTTCAATCTAAAATACTTTCCAGTCCTTCCATAATGTGAATAACACTTTTATATTATTGTCCCCGCTGAAGGAAGTTCGCGAAGGGACTATGAAACGGGCTCCGTGCGTGTGTGTCTGTGTGTGTGTCTTTGTGTGTGTCCGTGTATGCTCGAATTTTAAAATAATTTTTTTTTTTAATAATCAGGTCGATTTTGATTCCAAATGTATTCAAAATTGAAGCAAAATGCTACTTCTCCTACCAATGCTACTTCTCCTACGTACATTTCACTGCGGATTTCAATTCTGCTTGGTTTATCTGATAGGGCTTGGTGGAGGCTTCCAAACTTTTACACAGAATTGTGAAATTCATTAATTATGCAAATTTATGCGAATTTATTCAAAAATTAACTTAAAATGCTAACTTCAACATTCATGCCATTCCACACATCTACACTTTCGGCGTGGACATATATTACGCACCGAGTAATTTACTGATTCACTTGTTGATAATTCAAATAGTCTCTGTGTACAAATGTAAAATATATTCATTGTATAATATCGATGTTAATTTCCTCGTTTACATACAATCGTCATGATACAATTGCCTTTTATAAGGTCAAATCTAAAATAATCCCTTTCTTTCATTGTAAAACAAATATGAGTGACATTTATCTGTTTCACATTATTCGTTGAAGCTATGTCTGAAATGAACTAATCATACACGCACAGGCATTTGTATACTGAATAATTATCATTATTTTTCTATATAGGGCCTACTTTGGTGCTCGTCATGGTGATCTTTTGTTTTACATATACAATCAACATACAATGCAAGTTAAGCCACCATTTTATAACTTCCCATCCAAAGTGATCCCCTTTCGTTCTTGTAAAACAAATATGAATAACATTATCTGTTTCACATCACTCGTTTAGGCAGTGTATGTACATACGGTAAAATTCATATAGCCATTGTACCTTATATTACTAACGCAGCGTGGGTGCTCGTTGATGGTAATTTCCTATTTTACATATAATCATCATACAATACAAGTTAAGCCCCCATTTCTAACGTCCAATCCAAAATAATTCCCCTTCTTTAGTGTAAAACAAATTTAGATGACTCATTTACATTATACATGTGCATAAACTACGTACCGTACATATACATTGTATTTATTACCTATAGTATATACTTTCCGGGTGCTTGTCAAGCGCGAGGATTTATGATTTGTAACAGAGCTCACTTGAACGCTCGATATATTCCCAGGCAATCTAAGGCATCAATATAAATGATAATGTAGTATACATTATACTGCTTTGATTATTAACGTATTCCGCTGAAGTATACCGCCATTATTCTGTAGTCGGAGACTCCGTAACTGCAAAGCGTGCAGCGTTATTATCTGTAATAGTGAGATTAAATCGTGCCGCAACATGGATATCGTCTTGCGGTTATACGCAGGGCAAATTCATCGATACTCCGTTATCAAGGGCGTTTTAAAGGGAAATGGTAAAAGTGAAAGTAGTCCTCAATTTACGTCACAAAGCTCCCAGAATCAAGCATACCGTTTAAAGTTCCTGCTTTGAAAATTTCATAGTCATATATTTCCTCTACATTAATACAATTATTATCAGAAAATGATATGATGGTGAAATGTTCTTTATACGAGATCAATTTCTATCAAGGCCGGAGACTGATTCAATACTGATAAATAAATACTTGTTTTCCCTCAAGTAAACAAACTCAAGACAAATTCTTCCAGCCTGAATATTCACTTTTACCGGATTTTATATTGGTATGTGTTCCAACTCATTTGGTTTTTCATGCATTTTGTTCTATTTCTCTCCAATCATATCTCTACCCTTTAATATCCACGTGGGTTTTCCTTACAATGATCTCTATAATGGAAATGCCTTTTGTTAAATTAATATTCATATGTATGTATGAATAAATGAACCACATCCGACAAGTGTGGGCGTATTCATGTGATGCGGTTTATGAATGTGGTTTTCGAAATAAACGTATTTTCATCATATTCTATGTAAAACAAAGGAACCGGAAACGGAGGCAGGGAAAGCAAGAAAAAAAAATATGAAGCATGGAACTACATTGGGTCATTGGCCACAGTGCAATTACGAGTGTGACCGACCACTTCTACACATAGGCCTAAGTGATTATACGTGATACTTGATGTGTCTATGTGTGACTATGTTCGTTTGTCTGTGTATGTGTGTCTGTCTATGTGTGTGTGAGTGATTGTGTGTGTGCGTGGTGTTATTGTGCGTATGTGTGTGCGTGTGTGTGGGGGTATGTGTGTATATGTATGTGTTTGTGTGTGTGTTTATTTGTGTGTGTGTGTGTGTGTGTGTGTGTGTGTGTGTGTGTGTGTGTGTGTGTGTGTGTGTGTGTGTGTGTGTGTGTGTGTGTGTGTGTGTGTGTGTGTGTGTGTGTGTGTGTGTGTGTGTTTGTGTGTGTGTCTATGTATGTATGTATGCTCTGCACAGCCTTATCTGTGAGTTACAGAGAATGACACATTTCGATAGATGGCTTTGAGGTACAGTGACCAAAGAAAATCTGATTTGACCTTGTAAAATGGGCACTGATATACTTAAATGTTTTATTAAAAACATTCTTTCCGTCTTGTCTGATAACTGACGCTCTAGCTGTCTCACACTAACACGCAGAATCTTTAAAAGGATTGCGTAAATCAGTTTATTCCATGCAGTTCATAAACCCGCATTTAAATTTGCAATTCTTATGACATTTATGTCATAGCTTGGTTTGTACCGGACAGGGTTTTTTCGCTCTACTAATGACCATCAATATCACGAGCATTAAGTTGTCTATCATCAAAGGTACAGCGAAATTACAAGATCAAAGTAATATCGTGCACTATAAATGCAATTTCGATCATATTGTAGTAATATAAATTGGTTTCTACATCTCAATATCAAAATCTCTCACCGCACACACAAACATAAACAGCTTCGTACATATTGTGCTTCGCATTTTTATGTGAAAAGCTTATTTGCAAAAGGTGCTAAATTTATTTTCTTCTAAAAATGCGTTAAGTACATTTTCCCCATTTCTCAAGCTCCCAAAATCTTTCACTGCACGCACAAGCATAAACAGCTTCGTACATATGCTTGGCATTTCTACATGAAAAGCTTAGTTGCAAAAGGTGCTAAATCTGTTTGTTTTTTTCAAAAAAATGAGTTATGAACATGTTACACTTACTTATGTTACTTCAGAATAAGATTTGAAGCCAAGTTATACAAGCAAGTAGGAAATATTGTGTCTTTTATTTTACTTTACCCATAAGGGCGTGTACAAACTCGGGCAAAGAAATGCATTTTCTCCGAAATTACTTAAGTGGATTCACCCCTTTTTTGCAATTAAACAGCGTCGTACATAATGCTAGGCGATTCTAAATGAAGAGCTAAGTTGTAAGAGGAGGTAAATATGTTTCTTCCAAATTTGAGTTATTAACATAACTGCATGTACCACCTGATTATCTTACTTCAGAATAAGAATTGAAGCCAAATTACAGAAACAAGTACGAAATATCCCGTTTTTTATTTTACCTTTTCCATAGGTGCGTGTACAAACTTGGAATAATGCATTTTCTCCAAAATAAGTATATTGGTTCAGCACCTTTTGCAATTAAACTTTTATATGTTGACCATATTACAATCGATCTTATCATATGAAAAAAGTGCTCGATTCCATTACGCGACTTCGCGCCATTATCACGTACACGTTTATGTTTTGTCTCGTAAACGCAAATCTATGAAAGCCGAGCTCTACTCTCACTTTCTTGAATTGCTGGCAAAAATAGAATTGATTGTCATTTCACGGTTATTTCAGATCTACATCCCCGGCCTCTGTTTCCACATGTTTGCTCAGATTTCGCAGCTTCCGAGATGAACAGAGAGCCAATAATTTAATCAAACGGGACCGATGTTGTCTTGAGTTTCACGGCGAACTCATAACTAAAGAGCATCGAGAGACATTTAAAGGCAGGGCGTCTCGTTTGCACGCTATAAAATAACATTGGATATATAGACTGGTATAAAGAAGAAAATACCATCTAAGAACCTTAAGCAAAGTATAGAAGCTAGAAACTCAGTTTCAGTGGAAGTAAAGTGACTGTTATGCTTTGATTTGAATAATCGTAAAGACAAACATTCTACTAGTGTACTAGTCTATATTCAGACCCTTACAGTACATGGGTGTTTACATGTATGACGTGCGAAACTTGTGCACAATTAACAAATGTATATCACATGCATTTATAAATATGACAAATCGTATGCATAAGTCTCATGCAAATAATTCATATAGTGGGGCAGATATGTAA
>JZLH01S0603678.1:70130-94266 GCA_001188425.1 Eucidaris tribuloides | reverse complement strand
GGATCACCTAATTCGTCTCAGTGACGAATTCAAATCTAGTGAAATTTAGATCAGTTTGTCATTTTCGCCCTTATTAGTTTTCGCCCTATAAGATTTTACCCTAGCGCCGCCCCATTAATTAGTTTTTTGTACTCATTTATCTAATTTATAGATAGTCATTGGGTTTTTGTTCCGTCATCCATCTTCAGTGCTGAATAATTCGATATGACACGATGCCAGCAGATCCTTCTAATATTTCACATGATCAATCTATTTTGTATTAAAAGTAGTTCGTATAATTTCAGCAGTGAGTCCTCGCTAGCAATGGTGGATGATTGGATCTGACTCTCGATCCTATAGCAGGGCAAACTCTTTCCGAGATGAAAATATTTCCTATAATGTTGAATGTTTCCGTGGAAAAAAATCTGAGCTATAATCCTTAAAGGCAGGGCATCTCTTTTACATTCCTAAAAATTAACATTGGCAGTATTACTTTCTAAGTCAAAGGTGTTTGTTTATTTTAGCTTGATACCGGGACATCAATTTGATTTGTCTTTAAAAACAACATCCACAATGTTAATAAATTTCTTTAAATCTCAGTTTTAATCTTTTAAACAGTTGTATTCTTTCTTTCTTTCTTTCTCTCTCCCCTCTCTCTCTTCCTTTCTTTCTTTCTATGTTTTCTTTGCTATTATATGACTGCACGAGCGGCAATGTACCGCGGCCAAGTATACCCCTTCCAAAATATTCGTGCTTGGAGACAAAGTCCAGGAATTTACTAACGAAAAGCTGTCGGAAATAAGGTCCAATATTACGTTCATAATGCGCAAGGATTTTATTTCCTCGGAGTATAGTGAGGTTAATATTTCCAGGGTTGATCGCACCGTATAGCTTCTTATACATTGATACTAAATCAGGACTTAAATTAATCCAAGGCCACCATGCCCTGTTGACTGCAATGCCTTCTCATTGGTCTTCGAAATTTTGGTGCTCCTTGAGGTTTGATGTTCCCCATTTGTGCTCTAATAACGAAATGTACCCTATATAGGAAAGTGGCAAAGCCACTTTTAATATTTGTAGGGCCTACAAATATTGAAATTAAACAGTGGCAGTACGGGGGAGGGTAGGGAGTTTACCCCCCCTCCCCCCCCCCCTTCGGGCTGCCAAGTGAAATTTTGTATGGTCTTAATTTTCAAATTTTCGGCGCGCTTTGCGCGCAGAGAGCGACGAAAATTTTTGAAAGTTTTTCACTGTCCTGCCCGCTTCGCGCGCAAGATTCTGTAAATTGGCGCGCAGAGCGCTTCGAAAGTTTTTGCCCCCCCCCCCAGCAAAATGTTAGTCCGCCTGCTAAATTAAAGAATGGTTGATGTATTTGAAATGTTGTTCACCCAATCCCGTGAAAATGACATTGTCCTTTGGTACATTTTTGCAGGGGCGGCGCCAGGGTAAAATCATAGGGAGGGTGAAAATTAATGGGGCGAATGTCAAAAAGGCCCAAATTTATAAAACACCCCATAATTTTTTCGGGGTTTTGTTATATTTCATAGGGCGACCGCCCCCTCTTCCCCACTTCTCCTCCTACATTGCTTGTTGGCGGTGACAATGCCGCATTATAAAACTGGATACAGGTTGTTAAATTTTGATTTTTACCGCAGCGGTAAAAATCAAAATTGAACGACCTGTATATCCAATTTAATATTTTGTATATTTTTTATATGTTTCAATTAGGCCTATACTACACGAAATATGGTTCACTGTAATTTCAGAAATTTGAAAGATTTGCACATTTTAACAGGGTTGGTTTCTTTAAAATTTGGCAAGTATTTTGGTGCTTAGATATATGATTCGGTTTTTCTTATACAACTGAAAGTGATATTTACTATACATGTGAAATATGGTATGACCAATTTGGATGGAACATTCCCTCCAATTCTGAGAGTAACACCACCACTACCACCACCATCAAATAGTCGTTGATGTAATCATATCTTGGAATCTAATACGTGTATTGATTTTACTATATATACTTATATATTGCGTTGTTGATTTCTTTGTTTACCAGATTTTAACGTGCATAGGTTAAAACTCATAATCTGCATGTACTCTGTTCTACAGGGTAGCTTCATAAAAATTGAATTATTCTTTTATTTCACATATTCATCCACCCACTCAGTCACATACAAAAACAATTACCATCCACACCCAGTCATCAATCCCTTAAGCAAACATTCACACTAATGCACCAACTCACATTTACACAGCCATGTACAACAAAACCCATGCGCGGCTCATCCTATTTTACACAGTTTACAAGAGACTATTCTTTTTTTAAGTAGTTTGAATGAGTTGTATCAAATTTCTGTACAAAATGTGGTAATTTGTATTATTTTAAAGTATAATGTATCATTTCATTTCCGCATCGTATAACAATATTTCCATTTAAAAAAAAATGTGACCTGCGTGATTCCCCATGCTACTAGTGTCTTTGATAAGGTCTTATAATGAAGCCCTGAAAAAAATGCAGTTTAAAACCATCATGCTTTTAAAAAGTGAAGTTCATTGAGCTACCATTCCCGTTTTCTCCATAGACTGCTGTGTAGCAGAATTTTCTATCAGCTGAGAATAATTAATGTGCCAATGTTTTTATCTGTACATATTTTACAAGTGACATCAAGTTGGTTCAAAAGCAGAACAATGAGAGAAAGATATTAATGAAAGTTTGGCGAAAATCCACCAGGGAATAACAGAGTTATGAGGTTTCAAAGTTTTAAAATTGTGACGTCACATGCAAGCAGCTCCCAATATGTCATGTGATATAAATTTCATAAAAGTGCCGTTTTCTCAGAAATTTGAAAATGATTTTATCTGCGCATTCAATATATTATCAGAAACATTATTTCATACATGTTTCTATGAAAAAAAAACATTCAATTATCATGAACCATTAAAAAATGGCAATTTATGGAATTTATTTGACTTATTGGGAGCTGCATGCTCGCATGTGACGCCACAAATTTAAAACTTTGAGAGCTCATAACTCTGTTATTCTTTGGTGGATTTTCGCCAAACTCTCTGCATTGTTTTGCTTTTATTAAAACCAACTTGATGTCAGGGCGAACCTTGCCTTTAAAGTTTTGTGTTCTGGGGTGTTTATAATCCAAACACTGTCAGATATGTCAGAGAGCAAAGTTTGACAATTTTTTGAATTGGGCTTCCACAGTGTTATACAGGCCTAGTGTCTTTAATATATTTTACTTGTGTATTTTGTAAATTTGTCTTTTAAAAGGGTCCTGATGAAAACCAGGTTTAACTGATCAGGCTACCCTTTTTAAATATGTGCAAATAAAACCACCACCCAAAAGAAATAAACTTATTATAACAATGGTCACTATCTGAAAATAAAGTGAGATATTATTGTTCTTATTATGTCGTTGCTCTATTCTCTATACCCTGCGTCCCCCTCCTGTTCCCACACTTTTCTTCTTTTTTTTCCTCCTCCTATTTCCTTATCATTATCCATTCTACAGGTACAAAAGTTCACTACAATATAGGAAAGGGGACAAGGGGTGTGTCTTCTACGACCATGATGGTTTTTCAAAGTGAAGCGATCCCGGGGGGGCCAGTCAAACATAATGTTGTACACATGCGTGACCAAATTATTTCCAGACACCCCCTAAACAAGTTTTTCTCTGTGTGCAAAATAACCCCCTAAACAAGTTTTCCGCGTGCATCATTTACACGTTTTAGCCCCTAAACATACCCTAAATACATTTGACCAGTCTTTCAAAACAAGCTCTGGGGAAAAAATACCCTAAATGCGTTTGAACATTCTTTAAAAAACACCCTTTTTGTTGAAAATCGGTGTTTTTGATGCCCTTAATGCGTGCACGCGCGGCCCGCGTCTAAAACTGAAAAACACCCCTTTAAACCACTGAACTATAGTTCAGTGCTTTAAACGCGTTTTTTTGGTCACGCATGTGTACAACATTATGTTTGACTCGCGCGCCGCCCCGTCGCCCGGACGATGCTCTGTTGGTTTACTTCTTGCAAAAACCTCCCTGAGCCATGTAGCTGAGATGCTCTGTCTAGTTAGAGCTCTACGTCCGACTCGCGAGCTCAGCTCCTCATCAGCTCAAGACTCTTTCGATAACCAGGATGGAAGATTCCATTTGGTAGGAGGGGGATAGCAGCAACAGCTTTGTTTTCTGGGTTGTCATTTTGATCAGCCAGTATATTTTCCATTGATGCAATATTTTCAGTTTACGAGGAATAATCATTTGAACATTATTTAGGATAAATCCGTGAGGTTGTCGTTGAATTTTACAGTTGATCGGGCGACAAAATATTCAGCTGGCAAACAACTTGCCCGAAAGTTGGCTTCGTTGCGTTCAATGCCCCCTGCAAGAAAATGTGCGCGCGCACGTACGTGTCAAATTTTGCTGTTTACAAACAACTGCAGTTCAGCTATGCGCTAGCCGTTGTTGTCCGAATTGCGTATGGAAAAATACGTGCAGATGAGTTGAGAGAGGACTTGGGGAGAGAGGTAGGTGAGGGAAGGACCAAAAAGGCATCAGATTTGACGGCCTATCTTGGCCCCAACTCAGCCTGGTCTGGTGCCAAGAAGACACGGAGACGTCCTCACATACCTCAAGAGTCATGTTAAGTTAATTAGACGAGTTATTTTCTCCGTACCGCCTGTTAAATCCCGCTCATGAACAACGACAAATCTTCATTCAGGACCAAACGACAACACAACACCGAATTAAAGACCCACGGTCGACGACACGACAATCGATAATTTCTGTTCAATCAACGTATCTGTCAAAATAATTTTGATTTCGCCAGCATTCCAGTCCAACCAACGACAATCTCCAATGACAAACTCAACATTTATTTAGGTGAGTATTGATTTTGCTCCAAAAAGAATTATTCAATAAAACGAATGAAATCATTTGACTTTTTGGCTTCACTTTTCTTTTTAATTTGAAACTTGAGTGTGTCTGTCTGTTGATGGCCCGGTCTAACATCTGACACTGTGTGCGGTTTGTTGTGGTTAGTTGACTGTTCAGATATGGACGAAATTGTCATACAAATTGACTTCTCAAAAAATGAAGGCGAATTATTGAAGTTGAAAAATCTTGCATAGATCTAAATCACGTGTGTCTGTGTATGCGGGATTTGTTGTGTTTTGAATTTGTGACTGTCGGTTTTGTTTTGGGTCAAGGAAAGGTCGATGATTATCTCTATAACTGGTGGTGGTGTGATGTTTCTTATCTCAAGATATCAAGGGTTAGTGTTTGTGTGTCTTGTGTGTGTGTTGTGTGCACATGCATGTGTTTGTGTCTGTTTGCAATGTCATGTCCTATGTCGTGTGGTGTGTGTGTTCATACAGAGCCAGTGTGTGCAGGGCTGGCAATTCTAATTTAACTACAGTCAGATTTAAATTGAAATCAATAAATTTGATCAATTCATGATTGCAAAAATATCTTGTTTTTTTTTCTCCTCCATTTTTTTACATGACCACTTTTATGTATTTTTTTGATTGAAGGGGCATTTCCAGGCTCATAGCAAATTGCTTTGAAAAGAACAGAATAATTGGTAGAATTGTGAAATTTTAAGAATTAAGTGGGCAAATGTTAAGGAACTTGTTAATTTTGGAAAAATTATGTTACATATTGGCAAAAATGAATTGTTCAACTTCAACCCATTTGTTCCATACAAAAATTGTTTTAATTATCTCAGAAGAAGTAAGTCATCCTTAACATACCAAATTTTTACATGATATCACATGTGAAGTAAGTGTGACCAAGAACAAATATTAAAAAATTAGCTCTTCAGTGATATTTTGAGTACGAAACGAAATGGAAGGCTGTTCACAATGAATGTCACGGCATTGCCAATTGCAGGCTGAAAATTGTAATTTATGTTATGATCTTTTGCACCAGATTAGTTTTCCTGAACATCTTGCTTAGAACTATTCAAAGCAGCTTGCTACATGTATGAGTCTGGAATTCCCTACTTTAGATCAATGGTACAGTAGTATTGTCATTATGGGAATACATGTAAATACACAGGGTTGAGGGGCTAGTTTGCCCTGGAAAAAATGGCAAAATAGCCCGTAAATTGCCATAGCATTCTATACAAAAGATTGCCTAGAATTTACTAAAACAGAAAAAGAACTTGAAAGAAGCCCCCAAAAAGAAGGTGATAGCACTCAGATATGAATTTAGTAAGGAAGTGTAGAGGTACAGTATACGTGTACCTGCTGACTGCAATTCAGTCCGTTGGTTTAGTGTACACATGATTGACATTTCACAATGTTCACAAAGCAACTACATGTAGTTGATTTACAATGTATTTGATATGTTGGAGTTAGAAGTAGAGCAGTACAGTATAAGTTAACTCATTGTTTTCATTCTGTTCAGAACTTTGCAAAACAGGTCAATCAAAAGTTGAAACAATGTGCATGACATGTGAGACACATGCACTGCCATACAGACAGTCAGTGGTACATGTAGTACTGTATTTTCTTTGAAGTTTATTGGCAGCTGTGATGTAGTGAATAAAATACTTTACCTCAACAACAAACACTGATCCCTGGCAGGATCTGCCCATTTTTATTTGGGAAATGACATTAATTGTAAAAGCTAATCCCTCAAACAGGATGCCTGCACAGACCCGTAATCCGCGGTAATCTAGCATTCAATTTCCATATCAGCACCAATATTTTTTAAGCGGAAAACTTAAATTTCCAGTAGGCAGTTAGAATCTGACTCATCAAAGTCATGTCCTGTGGCACATAGATGTGACGTGTTGACAACCATGTATTTTCCCAGGGCACCCCATGGTTCAGTGACCCATGAGAGAACATATTTTTGCTCTAGTAGAACTAAGAGGACTCAACTAAGCAGTGGATTACCTGCTTATAGACCAGGGTAGTTTGACCAGCCAGATGTAATGTACCATTCCCACAATCCAATACTGAATGCATCTTGTTTCAAATTGATATTCAACTTCATATTTCAACTCTGTATTTCTAGGTTATTATACAAAATTAATAATGTACATGTATGTTATCAGAGCTTCCCCTTCCTGTCTTTATCTTTTATAAACTCTGAAATGCAAACATACAACTGAATAGTTCTTTATATTACACTACATATTTTCTTTCCGAGGTCAAAGTGATTGTCAATGACTTGAATGTTCATTCAAGCAATAAACCCTTCCATAAAAGCGAAAATTGATAGGTGAAAACACTACACCCACAACTCGGGAACCTAATTTGTGTTTTGCTGTCCGAAAACGCCCTTAGCCTTGACGTAGAGACGGTGTTCTGACTTGCCGGGAATTCGAGTACGTAGCATCTTGCGTATTGGCTGGAAGACAACCCTGAACTTGTGTGTTATTCTCCCTTATGAAAAATAAAAAGATACGGCCTGAATACTTCATCGTTTGCTTTACGTCTCATTATTTCCAAGCTTAATTTCTACATGTTTACGAAAATTCATTGTTGCAGGAAAAACGCTGTAAAGGCGTGAAGGACCGACCTCACAGTGTTTACTACGGCTGCTAGTTTATTTGCCGCTATTGCGAAGGTCAGTGTTCCGAGTCGGCCAGCGATTTGCACTTTTGACATTATCAGACGAGACTTTACCTCTTTCCACCATGGAAAGAATGCAGTTGTAATTAATTAATCATTACGAATACAGTATAATAAGAAAAATAGACCAATCAGCGCCGTAATTTCCGTATCATTTTCAGACGACATGGAATAATGAGTCGTTAGGCGATTCATGCTGGTGTATACGATTCAATGCAGCTGATTAATTGCAGTATGGGGCGTAATAGCCTCTTTAGCAGCTAGAGAGTTAAGCTGCTGGCTGCAGATGAGTCCGCACACGGTTGGCGCGGAGCGCCACGAGGCTGGTTCATCAGATCAAAAGCTGGGCGGATATTTACATTACCTTGCGGTCAGTCAACAAAGCCAAAAACAAAAGTAGTTAGATGCTAAATTACACGCGCCGTTTGACTTAGACTTCTTTTATGTCAGAGAAATTCTACCTCGGAACATGATTTACAATTAAGATACGTTAGTTAATAGTTCTGAACACAATTTCTAAGTTCAGGGTGTGTCGGGCTTGTTTTCAAGTATTCTCATGAAAGGGCGCTACAGCCTTCGAAACACACGGGTGAGTGTAACAAACGAATTTTTCGGAGATTATCTCCCATTTCCGTTCTTGCCAATAATGACATCAGGATATGTTTTACCACGAGAGAACAAATGAATTCAGACATAAAATTGCCGTTTTGAGAGTAGATGAGTGACACACACTTTTGAACTGTATGCGTTATCGTCAGTCGTCGCTTGAGGCTGTGTGTAGCGTATACCGGTGTGACGTCACACAAAAGTCCTTTCTGTAGCCCGTTTCGGGGAGGGGGAGAGGGTAATTATCGCAATTTTATTTTCATAAAACCCGATGAACGACATTTCATGGATGTTAGCTCGCATAAAATGTTTTAGACAACTCATTAAAATTGATAAAGTAAACTAAATTTGTTTGAATTAATTTCCTTATGTAATTCAGACTTTTACACTATGGCAGATTACAGGTCTTTTGCCTTTCCAGGGCAAAAATGTTAAAGGGAAATCTAGGCTCTACATGTACCAAGTGCCTTAAAAAACGTTGCAGGAATACTTTTTTGGTGAAAAAGATATACATAAATTACAAATATTCAGCCTGCAAATGGCAATTTAGCAATGCTGTGACATTCATGCTGATTACCGTCTTTTTGGTTCGTACTCAAAAATTCAACGATAGTAATTTTTAATGTTTGTTCTGGGTCACACTACTTACATTTGGATATAATGTTAATATTTGGTCATTCTTAAGGATGAGCATACATGTGACAGGACTAATTTTTCAAGATTAATGAACAATTTTTTTGTAAAAAAACGGGTTGAGCACTTTCAGTCTGGCCAATTTGTAAGAGAATTTTCCAAAATTAAAAGACACAGGCTTATATTGTGGAGCTTTAATATTAAAAAAAATTGTTCAAACGTTGTTATACTGGCTAATAGGTGGTGTCTTGAATGGGACACACAAACACACTAGGATACAAAAGTTTTGGAAATTTTATGACTGCACTTGGCAATGATATGCATAATATTAGATCATTTTGTGAAATTACAATTTTTTTTCAGGGCTCATTGTTTAGACCTTAACAAAGATGTGCAATGGCTATCTGTGGCTCAGATTTTTTTTTTGGAATACATGTTATTACATGCTTTATGCATTAACAGTTCCTTAAATTTGCCCATTTTATCTTAAATTTACTGTTGTTCTTTTCAAAGCATCTGCTATGAGCTTGGGGTTGTCTTCATGTTTAAAAAAACTAAAAGTGGTCATGTAAAAAATAGGAGGGGAAAAGGCAAGATTATATCTTTCATCTGAATTGATCAAATTTTATTGATTTAGTTAATATGTACCTTTAAATTAAATGCCGCTGCTTAAACCAACTGCGCGCTAGAGTGCGATGAACACGCCATACATGAGTCACAAGAACCTGCAGACCAAACACATGCATGTGCCAACACAACTCAAAAGACACTTGCATGCAAGACACACAAACACCATGGAGGTCTCTTCTACTCCATTGCAAACACACATAATAATCTAACCATTGATATCATTGACTTGAGATAAGAACATCACACACCGTTTATCTTAGAGATTATCATTGCTTCCTTGACCCAAATAACAACTGATGACAGTCACAAATTCAAAAACACCACAAATTCCACATAGAATCTACACAGACACAATGTGTGTTTGCAAGCAAACATCCAACTTTAAGATTGTGTTCATTGATTTTGCACGTCAAAAAACATCATATATGAATTCAAATCGCTGGAAATCTTCCATGAAGATTAATAACACTCTCATAGAGACTTGGTTTTAAATATTGAGTTTTTGGTTAAATCCTGGCACGAGTTAAGTTCACTTTTTCCTTTGCTAGGAGCAATTTTAAAAAATACGCGCGTCAAACGTTGCAGTTGCCGTTCGCAAAATGGTAGCGATCAGCCGTTAGTCTTAAGGTCGCGCAGGGATAGACGACTTGGACAATCAGGAGCGCTCGCTTGTCTTGCTACGGTGCACAGTAACCGCGATTCGCTTTTTGCGACATTGAAACTCACGAAAGAACAAATTTGGTAACATGTCGTTATTAGTTTTTTCATAAACCAACAAAATTCATTGACGTATGGATCTCAGACTTTCCACCACCATTTGTTAAGTACTAAACTACGTTTGAGTATTGTATGAATGGGAGTATGGATTGCAATCCTAACCATCTTAAACTGCTTTTTATAAAATTCGCTTATCGTGTTGAGAGTCAATTTTTATTGACAATTTTTGTCAGTCTAAGAAGAAAGTCAACTAAACACAAACTACACAGTGTAGTATGTCAAACGGGCATCACTGATCAACGACACACATGTCTCAGTTCAAATTAACAAAAGTGAAGCCAAAAAATCAAATGATTTCATTCGTTTTATTGATAATTCTTCTTGGAGCAAAATTAATACTCACTATAATATGTTGGTTTGTATTGAGATTGTCGTTCGTTGGACTGGAATGCAGACGAACCCAAAATATTGTGGACGATACGGATTGATTGACAAAACATTTCGATTGATCGTGTCGTCGACCGTGGTCTTTAATTCGAGAATGCTTGTGTTGTCGTTTGGTCTGAATGAGATTTGTCGTTGTTCATGAGCGGGATGTTAACTGGCGGTCGGAGAAATGGGGACTCGGTCTATTAATTAAATGACTGCTTGAGGCTATGTGAGGACGTCGCCGGTGTCTTCTTGGCACCAGACAGGCTTTGAGTTGGGGCAAGATAGGCGTCAAATTGATGCCTTTTTGGTCCTTCGCTCACCTAGCTCTCTTCCCCCAAAGTCCTCTCTCAAACTCATCTGCAGTAGTTTTTCCATAAGCATTCGGACAACACGGTAGCGATAGCTGAGCTGCAGTTGTATTTGTAAACAGCAAAATTTGGACAGTACGTGCAGGCGCGCACTTGTTCTTGCAGGGGTCATTTGAATCGCAACGGGAAGCAACTTTCGGGCAAGTTGGTTTGCAGCTGATTTATTTTCGTCGCCCGATCACAGGTAATTCAACAAAACCTCACGGATTTATTCCTAAATAATGTTCAAATGATTATTCTTGTAAATTGAAAATATCTGCATTCAATGGGAATATACTGGCTTGATTCAATGAAACCAGAAACAAGCTGTTGCTGCTATCCCCTCCTACCAAATGGAATTATCATCTGTTATAAGAGAGAATCTGGAGCAGCAGCATCTCAAGCTACATGGTCTGGGTTGCAGCAGGGATGTTTTTGCAACAAGAGTAACCAAAGAGATGCTCCACTTTGTAAACATGGTGTAGAGACAACCTTTGCCTTTCCATTTGTAGTGAACTTTTGTACTGTTGAATGGATAATGTTTTCATAGGAAATATTGGGGTAGAAAAAAAGAGAAGACTAATGTAGGAAACAGGAGGCGGGACGCAGGGTAGAGTATAGAGCAATGAATAATAAGAACATAATATTCACTTTTATTTTCAGTAGTGACCAATTGGTACAGTAGTTTATTTCTTGTGTGGTGTGGTTTTTATTTGCAATATTTAAAAGGTAGCCTCTAGTTAAACCTTGGCTTTTTTTTTTTTCAATCGAGGGCTTTAAAAAAATTAACAAAAAAATTTATACACAAGTAATATTTTTAGACTATTATACACTGTGGAGCCCAATTCAAAAATGTCAAACTATTTGCTCTCTGACATATTGACAGTGTTTTGGTTATTAACACCCATGACACAAAAATTTAAGGCAAGGTTACCCTGACATCAGTGGTTTTAATAAAAGCAAAAACAATGAGAGTTGGCGAAAATCCACAAGAATAACAGAGTTATGAGCTCTCAAGCTTTTAATTGGTGGCGGTCAATGCGAGCATGGATCCCACTAAGCTCAATAATATCCATAACAATTTGCATTTTTTAATGGTTATATATTGAACTTGGGTTTTTTCATAGAAAAACATGTATGAATAATGTTTCTGATATTATTGAATGCGCAGATAAAATATGTGTTCATTTACTGAGAAAACGGCATCTTTTATGAATTTATATCACTGACATTTGGGAGTGCTGCAGTGTGACGTCCATTTTAATTTGAAACGATCATAATCGGTTATTACTTTTGAGTTTGGATTTTGCCAAACTTTCATTTAATATCTTCTATCATTGGTTCCGCCTTTAACCAACTGATGTCATTGTAAATACTGTACAGTAAAATCGGGCACATTAATTTCTCAGTGATAGAAAATTCTGCTAACAGGCAGTCTATCGAGAAACGGGAATGGTTACTCAATGAACTTCACTTTTTAAAGCATGCGATGGTTTTAAACTCGCATTTTTTTTTCCAGGCTTCATTTTATAAGACTTTCAGACCTAGTAGCATGGGGATCACGCAGTGTAACATTTTTTTAATGGAAATATTGTTATACGTTATACATTATACTTTAAAATACTACAAAATACGACATTTTGTACCGAATATTTGATACAAATCATTCAATAAAAAATATAGTCTCTTGTAAACTGACTGTAAAATAGGAATGCGCGCGATGGGTTTTGTTTGTACATGCTCGTGTAAATGTGAGTTGGTGTATCTGCCCATCAGGGTGAATGTTATTCTTCATAGTATCAGGGATCGATGACTGCAGGCGTGTGGACTGTGGATGGGTAATTGTTTTGTATGCATGACTGGCGCGAACAGTGGGTGGATAATGTGTTTATAAAAGCAAATAATTCTTTTATGAGTAAACCTTGTATAACTTTAATACAATTACAAAGTCTGTCTTACACTGTTGGCGTGGGCTATCGGCCAATTATGCGCCGAGGAGACAATCGTTCCATACTTTCAATTTTGATTATGAAAACGTCACCTTGAAGTTCCTACAATGATATTCATCGTTAAGATGAAGACACATTGAACCAACAAAATATGTTAAAAATTTTGTGTATTGAACAGCATTGATTTTTTGTAGAAAGCGTATATTTTTGAAGGTTTAAACATTAGTCCAAAACACCAGACCAAAGTGTTATTGGTAGAACTATATGCCTACATCAGATTATGAGTTTTAACTATGCACGGTTTAAAATTTGCGGTAACAAAGAACTCAAAACAGCGAATATATATGATACGAAAATCAATATTTTATTAGATTCCAAAGATATGTTTACATCACGTATTTAATGGTGGTCGGTTATTGGTGGTGTTACTCTCAGAATTGGACGGGATGTTCCATCCAAATGGTCATACCCTTATTTTACATGTATATAGTAAATATCACGTTTTAGTTGGTTGTATAAGAACGAATATAAGCCCAAAAATACTTGCCAAATTTTCACAGAACAATCTCTGTAAAATGTGCAAATCTTTTCAATTTTTTTTTCGAATCACAGTGAACCATAATCGTAGTATAGGCCTAATTGAAAACATATAAAAATATACAAAATATAAATTGGACAAGGTTGTTAATTTTATTTTTTATTCGATTGTTTCTTTGATCACGCCAATTAACAAGCAATGTGGAGGAGAGGGCAGAGGGGGGCGGCTCGCCCATGAGATTAAAAAAACCTAAAATTTATCTGGTATTTCATAAAGCGTTGGGCCTTTTTGCTATTTTGCCCCCCATTAATTTTCACCCTCCCCGTGATGATTTTACCCTGACTCCGCCCCTGGCATAAATGACCAAAGGACAATGTCATTTTACACGGGATTTGGATGAAACATTTCAAATACATCACATTTTCCTTTAATGTGTCCTTAATTTAGCAGGCGGCTAACATTTTGCTGGGGAGGGGAAAAATTTCGAAGCGCTCTGCATTGCGCACCAAGTTGCACAATATACATCTGCTGCGCGACAGCGGGCGGAGTGAAAAATGTCAAAAACTTTTCAGTTGCTCTACTGCCGCGAAAATTACAATTTACTCTTTGCGCGCAAAGGACCTAAAATTGGAAATAAGACATAAAATTACTTGGCAGCCCCGAAGGGGGGGGTAAACTCCCTACCCCCCGTACTGCCACTGTTTTAATGTCATATTTGTAGGCCTACAAAATATTTAAAAGTTGCCGACTTTCCTATAGGGAGGCCATTTCAAAATGGGGGGAACATACAACCTGTCAAGGAGCACCAACAATTCGAGACCAATAGAATGGCATTGGAGACCAAGTCAACAGGGATGGGGCTGATTTATTTAAGTCCTGATTTAGTATCAATGTAAGAGCTTACGGTGTGTCACCCTGGAATATTAACCCTTATCGAGGAAATAAATCCTTGGAATATTAGGGTTCCATGACATTTGCTCGGCGACAATGCTCGGTGACAATATTCAGGATACAAAGGGTTCAGGTTAGCGGTGCAATTGACTTTCTAGTCTCGGAATAGGTTAAGCGGTTAAGGTTAGGGTTTAGGGTAAGGGTTAGTGCATTGAATAATCGTCGGGCAATTGTTCGCCGGAGCAAATGTCGGCGTCAACCCCATTGACATATGAACACGTAATATTGGGGACGTTATTTCCGCAGTTTTCGTGAGTAAATTACTGCGCCTTCGTCTCCAAGCACGATTATTTGGACGGGGTTATAGGCCGCGGTAATTGGCCGCTCGTGGCAGTTTATAATATCTATAGCAAAGAAAACATAGAAGACGAAAGGAAGAGAGAGGGGGGAGAGAGAGAAGAAGAAGAAGATACAAATGTTTTAAAAGCGTTGTAAAACTGAGATTTTAAGAAATTTCATTAACATTCGTGGATGTTGTTTTTAAAGGGCATAATCAATTTGATGTCTCGGTATCAACGCTAAATAAACAGAAACTGTTGATTAGAAGTAATGCTGCCACATGAACGTGTTCTAGATAAATAAACATCAGGTGGACTCGTTATGGGGAATGGTTAAAACGATCACTTATAGTTTACCCGTTCCTTTTAAACAAATGAATGATTATTTTTGACGTTGCGTTTTTTTTTCGGGCTTCTGTATTTTAGGCCCTTATATAGCGCGAAGACAATTTGTATAGCGAGATTATTTTTTCCAATAAACATTCACATTATGGAAATATTATTCTCTCGGGAATGGTTTGCCCTGCTATAGGATCGAGAATCAGATCCAATCATTCCACCTTTGGCTAGCGAAGGATCACGTCTGAATTATACGAACTTACTTATAATAAAAATTTAGATTGATCATGTGAAATATTGGAAGGATCTGCTGGCATCGTGTAATACTCAAATTATGCCACTGACGATGGATGACGAAAACCCCAATGAATATCTAAATTAGATAGATGGGTACAAAAAGCTAATTAATTGGGGGGTCGCTATTTGGTAAATTTTATAGGGCGAAAACTAGTAAAGGGCGAAAATGCAAACTGATTAATTTCATGACACTCAGCCTGCAAAATCCCGATTTCCGTATTTTGAAAATTGTTACGGACGGGCAGTCGGCCCCTTCTGCCTGCCACCTGATCTGTCAACATCGTGCTATAATTCACACAGAATCCTCACGATGCGCAAGGGATATGCCTCCCCACCGGTCAATTCAAAATTGAATGCATACATTCATGTGCATAATCTGATTTTAAAGTTCTTTTAGTTACAATTTAGTGTGATGAATGTATACAAGGTCTGTGACCTTGAACTTTCGAACTCCAAATTATCAGTTCATTCATTAACTCACAAACATTACACGTCTGCCTTAATTGACCCAAGTCAATCCTTTCAGCAAGAGATGAACTCCAATTGGTGTTACAGTGATATATTTTCACCAGGTACGAGACTATTGGAATATGGGGGTCTTGTGACCTTGACTTTGAACTCCAAATCTGATCAGTTCCGCATCAGTGCCCATTACTACTAGGTAACTTCAACCCGGGTAGGTCCATTGCTTCACAATTTTAATCAATATCCGATAAGCGTTCTCAATGTTTCATGGTAAAGCACCAGGTGTTGGGGCTTCAGTGACATTGACCTGACCGTTGACTGAAATCGGCATCACTTTATTAGCCTATTAATACATACTTCAACCAGTAAATCCAAATCGGGACAGCCGTTGGTAACGAGCAAATCAGACTTGTTTTAGGCCTTTGACCATTGACTTTCACCAAATTAATCGAGTTCATTGTTTGCCTCTGGTAATTTACTTGGTCATATAACATCAGAATCCGGATTCAGCCGGTCTTGAGTTTCATGGTAAGGGGAACGGTAAACGAAAGGAGGCACGGACAGACGGACGGACAACCCAGAAAACTAGGCTCCAGATACTTCGTTGCGGACGCATTAAAAAGACAACATTTTCAGCGGATCTCACGCGCAAAATTTATATATGTAAAATTTGCGCAATTGAAATTTGTGTATGTTGTACGTAGTACTTTCCTATGCTTAAGTATAATGTTTTTTAAACCCATTTTGCATTCTCGTTGAATTCTTCTTTGTAAAATTATGGAGGGGCGGCAAAAACGATATGGTCTGACATCCTATATTTTGACCCCCCCCCAATCGACGTAATCTGTCTGAGACGAAAATATGCACTTCTTCATCCACATTTCTCAATATATTTAAAGGTTTCAAAGCGTGTGATTTTTCGGCATTGATCTAAAATACCCAGCAAATACTTTCATTTTTTACAATTCTTACCAAATAAACTTGGGTTTACCGCTGACCCGGGGCAGGAGCCAATAGGGCTTCTTAACAATGAAAGACTTAATTTGGAATTTTGAGGTAATTATATAAGTCATCCGATTTCTAACTTTGTAAAATCGTAAGAAACACAAACTTTCTTAGACGCGGGTGGGACCGGATTAGCGGGATTTTTGTTTTACGTGAATTCGCGTCCGTTGCTTTTTCTCAAAAAAAAAAAAAAAAAAAAACATTTTTTTTTTTAGATTTATTTTGTGTGATTTGGTGTCTTTAAACAAAGTTGGTTTAGGGTGTATAGGTCTATACTCTACATAAATTGATGAGGCTATAATTCGGAGTAGGATTTTTGTTCAGTTATGACTTAATTTTTGATGAGTGATGTATCTTTGGTTAGACTTTCTGGGTTTTAACGATATTATTGTCGTTTGATTTATTGTGCTTTGTCAGGTCACCACCACCAATCTCATCGGTTATCATATCTTTATCCATTTCTTAATCTATCATCATCGTTCATTCATTCTTATCATTTCTTTCGTCACCTCATTCATCTCTCATCATCGTGTTCTTTTTTTCACACACCAGTGCCTCGGACCATTTACTCAGCAGGCAGTTCTCTGATTGATTTTTTTTATTTAGTGGTGGAGATTTGTTTTTGGAACGTGCAATTCTAGTTGAGTTTTTTTTTGTTCTCATATGTAATGACGCACCAAAAACTGTAACAATCCGCCCCCCCCCTCGCTGGAAAAGATTAATTAAAAGTTACAAGAGATTTAATTATATATAAACCGAAACATATTACATGTGGAACTTTTCGTTTCATGTGTCTAAGTCTATGATGAAAAGGATTTTGTATTATGTGGGGAAGATTTTTAGGGTGTGTTAGGGGGTGCACTGTACTTAGAGTTCATCAATTTTTGGAAGTATTAGGACATGCAGATACAGTACATAGAGTAAGGATGTGGCGTCCTCTTTCAGTTATAGCTTACCGGGGGAATTTTCTCCTGAGAATTTTAGGAATCATATAGTTGGTTATGTTTATTTCTATTATAGGGAGAACCATGAAAATTCACTATTTATGAATTGTCTCCGGATTTAGTTCACGCATGGTTAATTGTTCATCGTTGAGACTTCGAGCCAGTAGCTTTACGTCTCTGCCACAGCGACTTAACTCGACTTTTTGCAGGGAGTTAAGGACTGTTCTTCCTTTTTTGTGTAAGAGTTTTGTAGTTGTTATTTACCGTGTCTTCTTCAGTGATTGCAAGTTAGAATTTGGGACATTGTTCGTTATGTGCATAATGATAAAATCTTTTAATTTGTTACTTATGTGAATATAAAATATTTTATATAATTTTGAAGGGTGGAGGAGTATCTTTTTGCTTCAAATTTTATAGATTTTATTTTTTGTGTTACGATAAATTAGTATTCTCACTTGCTAGAGTTTGATGGTGTGATATAGATAATTTTTGAATTCAATTTGTTCCGGGTAAAATGCGGGTTTAGCCTGAGTTTTATTAATAATTAATTTGATGTATTATTCAAGACATCAGTCATCATACACCATAGTGAAGATACGTAATCACTCAATTAAGTCGGAACAAAATTAGTTTACATAATAAGGTTGGTTTTTTTATTCTCGCAGAAGGTTTTAAATAACCGTGCATATAACTGGAAACTGCATTACTTCCATACGCGACAGGAATAGTCTCTGAAATGGAGATGCTGATTTTCATAGTAGTATTGTGTATTAAGTTTTCATATGGCTCTTATGGATTGTTGCGACTTTGTGTCGAGGCGTTCTGAGGTTGGGGCGGCTTCTCGACAATACGCATTTTTAGTCTCGGATGGATTGCAGTGCACTGCATACTCAATAAATTTTATTTATCTGCTTCGAATATTGATATCATGTTGACCTTTACTAGGCTGTCGTTAGGCGTGAAAGTTCTTTTGAGTGTTGGAATTTTCAACACAGAAAGCAATGTTCTAAAATTTCTTGTATCATTTTTGTATAGAGCAGGTAGTAATGCTCATTCTTATATTGGCAACGGAATCCACATATTTATACTTGGGTGCATCGATCTATTGTATTAGATGTATCGTTGTAGGTCCGACACGGAATAGATCATAAATAGTGGACTTGTGTTTATTTTGTTTTAATTTGAGTAAGGAATATTCGGGGTGGGAGAACATGGAGCCATTAAGTCGCGGATGTTTTGTGACATTTTATGTTTGTTGTGTTGGTGTCGTGTTCTGTCCAGTTTCGTGGGGTCAACAGATTGTTTGTGTGTTGGTTAGTCATGTGTTAATTTTGTTTGTTTTTACTAATGGACTTCGAGTTCGATTCATTGGTGATTGTCTAATTAAAACTTTGAATGGTGATTTCGCTACTCTCAAAATCGGAGCTTGCAGAGGATATTGATTGTCAACCAATTCAGAACAGATTATTTTGGAGTTACAGATCGGACTTTTTGGAATGTGGCAATTGATTTTTTGCAATATTTATGAGGATCGCGGCCTGGGGGAGATTCCACGAAACGAGCTTGTATCGTGAGACTCTATCGCTTCGCGTTTAGTAGTTTGGTGATTGAATTATAGGTTCTCCGATTCGTATGAACCTTCTATCAGCAACCGGTCCACTCAGACCTCTGAGTCTCGTATTTAGATTGAGATCTGTGGATTTGTAAGCGAATACGATTGCGGAGAGTACGTTTGGTTACTGAATTAGAGTAAGAAGATTCAGAATCAAATTGGGATTTTGATTCGTCCGGTGTGTAGTGTCTAAGGCGTTCGTGGGGTATTCTCTTGTTCTGAATATGTTGGGTTATGATGGCAAAATGTGCTCTATGGTGGTAGTTTTTAGGCACAATGTAGCGTTTTCATTTACTTCTCTTTTTAATGAGATATAATTATATCTCATGGAAAGTATAGATTACTGTGATGTTTTTTTGAAAATTAATTATCCATTAATTAAGTGTGTCTGCCACGTGTTACTAGAAAAGATTTGCAGTGGATAGCCCATAATTTTCATCTTGGGTCTTTGTTTGAATACTACTATATACTATCTGAACTTTAGATCTAGATATTTTAAATTAGTGTTGTATTGCTAACATGCATTCTGAAATTAACTGCTACCACATAAGTAACGATCTAAGATTCAATTTAGTTTAATGTTATTGGTTACTAAGTGTGAATCATTGCTATAATTGGTACAATTTTATTATTATCGGTTGTTTGATGTGAACATTTAATTTGCAGGAATGTCGGTTGAAGAAAGTGCGGGGGGGGTGTTTGTGATACAGTGTGAAGGTGGTTAACGACTTGGATGCTCAAAGCTTTACAGATTAGGCTGATTTTTGACTTTGGTTGAGCTAGAAAAAATGCTTTATCAACAATTTCAGTTATTATTCGGGTTTTATTCCAATGTTGTGTTTTGGGATAAATATACTTTTTTCCAGTTATATTGTGGGATATTACTTGTTGCAAGTACAAAGACTGAGGAATTGGGGTGTTGGGGGGGGGGGGTGGGGGGGTTGGGTGTCTCATCTGAGCGGTGGGGCTTTTTTCGATTTGATGTGCATGGGGTACGAATAAGGTGTCACGGATGTGGTACCCGTCGGCGGTAAATTCTTTCGTGTTTGCTGTTGCTTGAGTGTGAAAATTTTTTATTATGGGGCAACATTACCTAGTCCATGTAAATTGAGTTTGCTGTTGTGTGGGAGATAGGCTGTTTTGGGCTTAGTGTGGCGTTTTTGCTGCTACGGTATGTCCAAACGAAGTGTTCTGTTGTTTTAACTACTCTTTCCTTGTACTGTAGTGAAATTGTTGTTGGAATACCTTATTTATTCTTTTTTACATTCAGCGGAAGCTTTTGTATGAGAGCAGTTCGTGTTGGTTGTGTTTCTGAAGTAATTAACCCGTTATGTGTATTTCTTTTTATAAGTTGTCATAATGTATGGATATTAGAAGACGTTGTGTGCTGTATTGTGTGTAGTTGATTGTTTCTATTGATGTCTGTATTGTTGGGGATTGATTCTGTGATATTAGCTCTGCTTTGCGTGTTTGGCGACAGGTGCATATCAAAGACAGCTTTTCATAAAGCCTGCTATGCCGTAGTTTATGAGCTTTTGCATTAGGTGTGGATGTGCAGGTAGAGTGGCAGTGAAAGCAATAGTAGAGGTGAAGCGGGGTGTCGGGGGGTAGTGGTCTTGGTTGGATGATTAGCGGACAAACATTGGATTCAGAGTTGGATTCGACTTAGGCTAATGATTCGTACGTTCAAGTTAGTTACGCAGCGATGTGGGCACAACCAAATATGTGCTCAGTAGATAGAGGTCCACATGGTTGGCCAGCTAGTTTATTGTAGTTGGCGATTTGTCCAAGTTGTGGTGTGAGAAGTGGCGGGTATTCAATTTTGACCAGGCTTGACATCTGATAATACAATGTATCTTCTAGAATGACTGCAATGGGAGTTAATCGTTTTTCAAGAAAGTCATTCGTGGAAAGCGTGATTGTGAAGATCTTTAGACATGTGTTGGGCTATACGGAACCACATACGCCCTTACTGGAAAAAAAGACAAATGTTTGTCTGTGTGGATTGATTTCATGAATTTTCTATGTTTTTCCCGGCAAAACTGGACAGTTAAAATATCTTTGGCTCGTGTTCAGTCTGGACTAAGGTGAACATTTTAGGGTTTAAATTCTGGTTACTTAATGATCGTTTGAATGCGGGATTGCATATAAATAGTCCAGTTTGGAGAGCGAATTAGTCTCTGCAGTTAATTTTTTAGTAGAATTGTGAAATTTCAGAGGTTCGTTTATTTTGTGCCAAGTAATTTTTCTGCAATTTGGAATATCCACACACTAATTATTATATATGTATTTGTACAGTGGATTAATTTAGTGGTATTTAGAGTCTGTTGGAAATTTGTGTCGGGGACATTATGTGTGACCTTTGGTCCTGCCGCTCCCATCAAGCTCTAGGGGTATGGTTTCGCCGCAGTCGAGACTCGCCTTTTATTTTTATTGGCTATTCTAGCTTTGAATGTTTGGTAGCTCAATATCTGATCCTTGTTATTAAATCTCAGTACTGATGATGTGCTTATTCTAAACTTATTTGACCGATAAATAATATGTGCATATTATATGGGCAGGGAGTAATGTGACCCGTATGCTGATATCTTTTGCTGAAGCATGTGTTCTGTTTGATATTTTCTGATTGGAGGGTGGAGGGGTAAAAAAAATGTTGATGGTGGTATCGTTTCTTCTGGTATGTCGGCACGTTTTGATAGATAAGTAGTACATTCGTTTGTGAGTAATCTATAGTAGTTTGTGGTATTATTTTGTTTTATGCTGTGTTGTTCATTTCTTGGTCTTCTGGATGGGTATAAGGTGTTGAAATGTGTTGTGTGTTGGCAAGCAAGCTCATTGTTCTCGGTCTGTAAGTGATGTTTTGTGCTCCTTATTACAATTATGACATGTTTCGCGCAAACGGGGGGAGTTGGGAGTGAGTGGGTTTTAAGGGGGGGTTGGGGGGACTGTAGGTCGGAATTAAGGTCTCGTTTTTCTCTTATTGATGTTGTCATCGCGTTAACTTTTGTGATTGCTATTAATAATTTGATGCAGTCATCTATTGCAATGTGCTTGATTTCTTAGATGCATTTATTTTATTTGATTTGTAAAATTTGGCTTCATTTAGTAATTTGTTGGTTGCAGTGTGTCTTCGCACGGAACAATATGTTTAAGTCCTATAGACAGGGCGGGGTCGACGATTAATAGCAGCTTGTGCTTCATACTTAGCGCCAGGGGGGGGCTAAGATACACATTTAACGTTAGTTGCCAAAGTAAGTACCCTTGTTGTTATTGTTAATTGTGTGTTTCCTAAGATAGAGCAATCACTATAAGTCTGATTCCGTTTCTTCTACTCAAAGATTTCAACAGACAAATCGTCGTCTCAGAAAAATTCTTTAGGCGGTTTCGGGTGGACTTGGGTAGCTAGGGAATTTCATATTATTGGTTGTTCATGGGGTGGAGTTGTACTTAATTTTATGCACTTTTGTTAAGATTGTTAATAAAGTAACCACATTTTGTGGATGGACCAACCCCGATCTGTACAAAATAGCAAAGGTTCACTTACTTTTTATTATGATTGATTTTGCCGGGTTAATTTCATTAAGCGACGAAGGATCACTTTTTAATGGAATTGTTTGGATTATTGTGTTATTTGTCGGGGCAAAGTAAATTTGTTTAGGGCAAGCAAAAATCTGAAAAGTGGATATTCATTGCCAGAGGCAAGTATGGAAAAAACTAAGTGTGGAGCCCTGCCATAGATAGGGCCCTAAAAAGATATTGGTTTAATTTCACTGCTCTTTCTAAAACCAGACTGAAAATTGAGAAATCGGATGTGGTTTAATGTGATGCCAAATCTTCCGAGTCACAAAATTTCTCGTGACATTGACATTGAGCGGACCGGAGCTGATTGCAAACTGGGCGACTCTACATGTACAGCTGCCAGAGGTCGACGATGACGCCGGGGTTGATGTATTCGGTCATGGAAGATGAGAATGACTGAATCGCACAATGTTACTGTGATAACCGAAGCTGGGGAGAGGATGCTGTCTTGGGAGGTGAGGAATGCCAAGAACATTCCATTTTGGTTAGATTTCGAATATGGTTCCGTAGTTCTGAATGAGTGCTATGATTTATTTTCTGTTGACTTGTTTTAGGTAATATGGTAGATAAGCTACAGGTGCACCATTAAATTGACCATTAGGCCCTAATGTTATTGTAGCATAGTTGGGATATTGCTTAACACCCCCCCCCCCCCGCAAAAAAAAAAAAAAAACTAACGGGAAAGAAGCATGAGAAAGAGTAATTGTATGTGTAGTGTTAAACTGTATTAAATAGTGTATTTGAGTTGAATTAGAAGCTACTATTCTGTTTGTCGTTGCAATTGGTTTCTATCGTGATCAGTAACGATATATTTTAATTTCTTTTCTGTATTTTATTTTCTTAATTAATCTTGTCGATATTAGGTGTATTTTTTTTTGGGTGTCCACATTGAGGTCTTCTTTCATTCCAAGTATTGTTCATACGTGTTTCAGTAGAGAATGATGATCACTGATGTATGTTACCTTATTCGTGAATTTGATGTAATGTTGATTCAGTCGTATTGGTCGAAAATATTATAAGTTTATAGTGTTGCCGGAGCTGGTTTAGGGCAGTGTTAAGCTGTGTTTTAAATCGTTTAGGCGAGTTATATACATCTGAACCTTTCCTTTGATTTATAGGTTGTCTTTGATTGTGTTTATTGGCAGAGATCTATCACTCGTAGAGGCGGTTTATATCTTTGTGTGTCTTTTTGCAAGTGTGCAGGCTTCGTTTCCAAACTTATAGTCTTATTCACC
>JZLH01S0603678.1:44463-58845 GCA_001188425.1 Eucidaris tribuloides | reverse complement strand
CGCGGGGCGGAATAGTATTGAATGATTGCAATAATGCCAAAGTGCTCATGTATTTTCTTCCTGTGGTTCCCCATGGAAAATTAGGTCATTATGAACATAGATATTAACTGAGGTCAATAAGTACAACCTTAGTATATATCACCAAGATATTAGATTTCAGAACCGTCATAAATGTTTACAAATAGTTTTTAGAGATCGGAATTTGAACATAAACCATTGGTAATGCTGTTACTTTGTAACTGACACCACATTTAACTCGAACCGTACTGGTACTTTATTACACTTTCAGCCCCCCCCCAAAAAAAAAATCCTCAAAACTTCAGAAGATTCAGTACCATGTACGAACTACAGTAAGTATGTGTTATGCTGCCGATCATGCACAGCATTATTTAAACAGTTTGGTGTAGTTGTTCAAATCTTTGACATACACTGACATAACCCAGTTTTGTCGAATGGAATAATAGTGTTTTTACTCAGGTAATCTTGTAATTGTAGGTAGGCTACATGTACATGTAGGTAGCCAAGTATTGTTTTGTCCAAATCGAATTTCAAACTTTAAGAATTAAGCCCTATTGCCCAAATTAAAAATTACTGTCCCATTGTATACACGAGGTAAGGCCTTACAGGCAGCAAATGTGATTCTGCAGTTGTTTTGTACTGAACCAGTTACATTTTTTGAAAACACGTGTTTTGTCCCCACAGTAATACAGTAATGTAAAATACAATGCAAACATTATAAAGAACTTCAGTCAGGCCGAACAGGTGCCTGCAAAGTGGCCACACCTGTCAACAATGTTACTGTACGTGTAATCCCCCTAGTCCTAATAGTCAGGGTCTTAGGGGACATCCATAAATCTTGAATACATTTATGAAAATCTTTGTATATGTATACTTTCACAGATTTTACAGTGATCATACATGTACATCATACTGTTGAATGAGTGGAAGAAAGATCTTATCGTTGATGGAAACTCTAAATGAAAGGGGGGAGGGTAAAAGTAAATAAAAAGAGAAATAATAGATCCTGGATGTTATAAATAGGATGTTGTGAATCATCTGTGCTGTAGTTTAGACAGGAAGTAAGGAGGTTTTACAGGTAAGTACTGCAAACCACATGATGTGTTAAATTTAGAGCAAGACTGTGTGTAAGTCACTGCTGCTCCTATTCTGGATTCTAGACACCACCTGTACTTGCTTTCACCCACTGATTGGTTGTTGCACATGGTGGAGTCCATAATATATGCCCAGGGCTGCAATGCAGGATCTGCATGGCTTGCCATAGGATTTTAAAAGGCTTGGTAAGCTAAATCTGCAGGATTTCAGTTTCATTCCGGTATACAGTCTGGCAGTCAGAGTGGCAGACTATATTCAGTTATTCACTATGGAATTGTGGGTGGAAACTGTAAATGTTGGTGGCATCTCGCGACAAAATCCAAATTTCCCAGGTATGCTTCATCATGATCACATGACTCCATACCTGTCGCCAGATAGTTATGCATTGATTGTACATGTGCAACAACATGCATTCAACATGCATTCAACTGCAGTTTCTCTGGAACTATCCCTGTTGGTTTTCCAGGTTTCATTCCACAATTTTTTTCATCATTATTTTTATATTGAAGTGATCACAATTATTGTCTGGTTAATTTGTGATGTATGGTCTCTTCCCTTGGAATCAGATAATGGAACGTACAGTCCCTGTCCCTGTTAGTACATGTACTTATTGCCATTCTCTTTATGAGTAGTCGTGAAATGATATGAAGTAGACCCTTTTGTAAATGTTGTAATCCTAATGCAAATTGCGCAGTGTTTACTTTACGGTAGTGAAAGCTAGGCTACTTGTATTCAGTCTGAGCAATAAGACCAGCATAGAAAATGTTTTGTTCATTGGCTGCAGTTTGGGTGCAACATAACATTGTATTCAGGAACTGGTAGTCTCGGTTCCAGACTCTGCAACTTTTTTCCCTCGGAGTAGCAGTGCGGGTGCGAAGCACCCACAACATGCGATACTAGAGACTAGTCTGAGTCAAAGCAGTTGACTGAGGATAACAGTTTCCTCATCAATATAGGATGGTTTAATTTAAATGTCTGGAAGCCAGACTAGTATTCAGGTTGCCTCTGAGCTGACTGGGATAATGAAGAACTAGTCTCATTTTCAGACCTACATGTACAGTGTATGACATTGTACAGTATGGTTTTGATGCATTGCTGTGAGTGCTATTTGCAGTGTATTCGGTGACACAATCACAGAATAAACCTAATTGAGACACTAGTTTTATTCAAGACATTTGGCTGATGATAGTGCATGCAGTTTTCCAAATCTGTATCAATGTGGGAATTTAAATGTAAATTTATAATGTTTGGAAGCTAGACTGGTTGAGAACTGGACATGGACAATTGAACCCAGAATGATAAGACCTTGTGTGTTATTGATTTGAAAAACAGCTTGGTTCCAGGGCTGTGGATATCATGTACTGGTAGATTTGCATAACTTGACTACCCTGGTGATTCAAAGTAACAATAAAAAGGAGGGACAGATACATAACAAACGATGCTCACACATAGGTCTTCAAAGTTCTTCATCAGACTTTACAATTTATGCCAGAAAAATGTACTTTTACTTCATGTGCCCATTTAAAATTACATAAAAATACTTGAAAGAGAGAAAACAAGAAAGAAAGAAATGATAATAACAATTAACATGTATTGTACTGTAGAGGATGCTGGGTGTTTGGGAGTGTTTAACTGAAATTTAGTGGTGTGCATTTCATCCATTATGTGAAGGTAGACAGTGCAAACTCTCTGCAATGCAAGGGCTAACCTGTTTTGCTGTGATGCTTTACACCTTCAATCGTTTTGTTTTCCCCAAAGGTAAAATTTACTATACGAATTTAAATCCTTGAATGGAATGAACTACTGTACCAGAGACTGTGTAGTTCAAGCAGACATGTTGGAAAAGTTCCAGAGTTTTACTTTTTAAGCATTTTAATTTTCAAAGCAATCTGTTTGAATAATGCATTCCTTCCCACAGCAAACACACAAATTTGACTCGTCTTTTCTACTATAAGGTGTGTATAATATTCTTGTTAAATGAAACAGTAGTCTAATCTGAAGTCAAGACTAATTATTGAATGTATGTACGTGTATCCCAGGCCATAATGTATTGTGTTTCCCATTTCCCGTGTGCAATAGAAGCAGTTGAACTTTGTGAAAGCGAACTTGTCTCGTACCCGCCCTACTTCTTTGCAACACTTACTATCAAACCAGATATCCTGCTTGCCAACTGGAATGATTGATTTAACAAATGCTAAACTTTTGCAAAAGTTAAAAAATAAATTTTTACCAAGAATTTTGTTTGATGTTTGAAAAAGGTTTTACACATGTGAGGATAACATTTCCAGCTTGCTTGCAATTTTGTTTGACATATTATATTCCCATGCAGCAAAATGATTTTTTCTTTGATTTGTTTACTTAATTTTTTGAGATATTCAAAAGATCATTTAACAAATTTAAATGAAATAAATCATTTTCTCTTTGGTATCATGAACCTTTTAAAACCAAATTCAGTGAAGTCATCCTCCTGTTCACAGTTTCAGCTTGGTTGCTCAATTCAATGACAACACAACCCAGAGTCTTGGGGCCTTGGTTGCGTCAGGTTTATGGATCCTGCGAACCATGAACCGTAACTCGTATGAGGGGTCATGGGATGCGGTGGAAAAGTCCCAGACACAATCATACTGCAACACAAATCTGGATCAGTGCCAGAAATTATCACCGCCCACAAATCATAGAGTTGTTTAAAGGCGTTGGTTAACATTGCTGAAGGCCCATTTGAAATACTGTCAAAGTTTGATCTCTGACACATCATGATAGTGTTTTAACAAATAAATACAAATTTCAGGTAGTAATGTCCTCAAGAGCAATGTCAGGGATGCCAGTTTTCAGGCAAAAGCCTGAATTCAGACCTGGGAAATAAATTTACAGACCGTATTTCAGGCTTTTTTGTGTACAAAATAGTGCATCACAGGCAAATTTCAGGCCCTCTCATAAGTTTTAACTGACATTCCTGCTACATGTATGTACACATAAATGTCTTGGGAAAGAGTGGAATGGTTGCTCATTGATGTTCAGTTTTGAAAATACTTGTAGTCAGTGATGTTTGACCTGCAACATTTTCAGGGCTTCATTTTTAGACCTTATGAGAGGATCATGCAGCTCAGATATTTAACCCGTTGGAGACGATTTGATTTCACTATAACACGCATTTTCCATAGACCCCAACACGAGTTAACTTGTACTTAGTCTCCAACGGGTTAAAACATATAACAATGTCTAAAAAGGAAATAACTGTTTTAATTTGGTTACATGCAGGAAATACTCTTCTCTGCAGTGAAGATGTTCAGCAGTACAAATTTATTTTACAGAAATTGGTTGTGTTTTCGCAGTTTTTAGCGCATTGCACAAGACGGACATGTGAAGATGTGTATTTTGGGATACATTTATTTTTAGAGAATATTAATTGAATAAACAAGAACGTATACTTGTTCCTGTCATCATGGAAATGAAACTACATCACAGTTAAGAAAACCACTTGCACAAGTGGTATCCACTTCCTGAGCAGATGAAGATATCATCATAACATTTAAAATTGAAATGATATTCCGGTCGTAGGCCATGTGCTTCAAATAAACTGTCTGAAAAACTCAAGCCTGAATGTAAAATCAATTCTGTAAGTTCCTTTTCCTGTGATGGATAAATGTATAACTTTAATTCAGACAAAAATGCTGACAGTGAGACAAATACAAATTTAGATATTTTAGAAGATGCATGTAAATAGAAAAGACACTAGTGTGTTTATTAATTGATAGCAATGTGATCATTGATTAGATTATAACACTTTGTGTGTAAACAGCGACCTACTTCACCCGCATCTTGTCTACCAGTGGTGATCTGAATTTCAAGTTTGACATGTAAGGATTGTTGATGGATCCTTTTTGAGTTGTTTTTGAAACAAAGAGTCAGTGTTTTATCTATCTGTATAAACTTTCATGTGTCTACAGAATTTAGAGAGTGCAGACACTTGCCCCTTCTCTCCACCTCCCCCCCCCCCCCAAAAAAAAAAAAATCCTGTGATTTTGTTTTTCAGTAGGCGGCAGGGAAAAAAATACAATTTTTTTTTTCGGGGGCTTCTTTTCGCCGTTTCAGTGCTTTCCAGATATTCTTTTGTATTGACCCTATGGTAATTTTCGGGGGCTCTTTTACACATTTCGGGGGCTGTTTTGGCCATTTCGGGGGCTAAATCGCCCGCAGCCGCCGTGTATTTTTTCCCTGGTAGGCGGTATGTAGTACTAGTGCTTCCTTTCAATAAACTACATGTAACATGATGTTACATACATTGTTTAGGAAAACTTTAACAAAAGTTTTGTGCATGTGTTAACATGGCTAAAAAGAACCCAGTCTCTTTGTGGTTATCAAAGGCAATAATCATCAACACTAGAAATAACCATACAATTATGCAACAACAACATCAGCTGCAGCAACGACCACAACAATTTTATATAGAATTTATATAGAATACGCTGCCTGGTGTACAAGATATTAAAGTTTTTGTGTGTTTCGTGGAAGGCTCATAGTTTTCAGTGTGTGACTGAAATGCCTGCAAGATCCATTTCTGTGAAGTGGGCGGTACATGCATCAGGATGTTTCAGTTAGAACCATTAACTGTATTCCTATGGGGGGGGGGGCGATACAGCTGTTAACCCTCTGCACCAAATTGGGAAAATGTTTAACGTGACGGTTGTATCTGGTCTTCTCTTCCTGCTTTTGGATGGCAAATTTCCGCAATTTGACGGATGGAAGAAAAAATAATGGAAATTGCATCAGAAAATAAGAGACTTTTTTGTAATTGACAGTAAAATGAAACATACATGTACAGAAAAAACAAGCAAAATATAATATACTAGTACATGTAATAGCCATAAATCAACCAACCAGATTTTCTCCCTTCCCCTTTTATTTCATATTACCTTTTTTTATTCACAAAGTTCAGGTTTTAGATTTTGCAATAATCTGAAACGGAAAAAGGGCAATTTGGAGAAAAACTGTAAAAGTCACTGTCCCCACCTGTTGCTCTACGTTCTCAGTTCAGATAAAATCAGAACTGATTCAAGTTTGCATCGCCCTTGTACTTCAAAAAAATGCAGAGAGGTTAATTTACACAGTGACGTGTAGTTCTGAAGTACTAGAAATATTCTGCAAGACTGCAATAATTTTTTCATGAAGTCAATGACATTTTGAAACCACGGTTCTATGAGTATTTCTCATGTTTCTTGTAAACATTTTGACATTTGTTATCAAGGCTATTTGACATTAGTTCTTGCATGTCAGTATAAAAATATCTTCACTGTATATGTGACAAAATGATGATATACAGGCCTACAATAATCATGAATTATATCAGTCATGGCTCTGTGGAGTACATTTACTTCATCTAGATTATCAGCTTTAGTGACATATTTTGGTGTTTGTTAAATCTGTCCTGGAAATTTATATTTTTGAAATTGTAAACCACTCAGAGGTATGAGACATGAAAACATTAAGATAAAAATGAATATGTATTTTCAAGATGCTTGTACATGTATGTTATCAAATTAATGTGCAGTGTATATTTTTTCAGAGATGGTAATTATTGCAATTAAGCCTACATGTACATTTACATACAGTTACAGTTGGAGTGTGCAGATTTGCAGTGTTCATTTACCAATTTACAATTGGGTACACAAATTATTGATTTTTAAAGGTTTTTGTTGAAAATTTTATTATTTCCAGTTATCTTTTTACACCATTACAAAAATCTAATTTTCATGACCAAAAAAAAAAAAAAACATCGAACAAGGAAATGGGGAATAACAAAAAAGGGGAAATAAAGTCAAATTACGAACAGCAGATAATACCCATCCTTTTTTTGTACATGACATCTTTTATTTTCAAATCGGCATTTTGTTTGATTGGGTTGAAAGATTTGGTGGAACGAGGTGGGACATGAAAGTGAAATACATGCCCTAGTAGTACATGTAGTACTGAACTACATTTTAATACAATGTGGAAATTCACAAAGGATATTTTGCACATATTTATTATTAGATAGGATAAGTGGTGTAAAATTAACATTGAAATTCAATCAGTTTAGTACAGGCCAAGACCAGTATGTATAATTATGTAAAGAAATGCAAGCGTAATCTTTAATTTAACCATACTTAACCACTATATCAGTAACAATATCCTGTGTGGTGATATGGTTAGGTGATTGGCTAACTTTCTAGGGAAACTAGGAAGTTTCTAAACATTAGGTGATACTGCATGTCAAACTTATTATTTTCCTTCTCTTTCTATCCAAATTGAATGAGCAGTAATGAATTAAACAATTGTATATTTTATGATGATTTTGCAAGATGATATAAAATAGCCTCCTTTGTTGTTTATGGGAATAAATTTTATTTCACATATTACCTCCTGGTATTAATTTATTTCACATAGAGCCTACACTACATGTAACTCCATGGAGAAGTTGGCCAAAAAATGTAAATGTGGTATTCAAACTGCCAATCATTGTTGAGTTTTTATACACGTAGTCATGATTATCATGAATCTTATTCACTTCTGTTTGCTGCATGTCCTTTGGGATAACATTCAGAGTTAGTTTATATTACCCATTATACTGTACATATGTATATCTGGAGAGTAAGGGTATTCCCCGTTAATAACAAATTTCAAAATAGCATGTAATGCACCCTGTATAATTAGTCATGAACTTAAATACTCATGTGTTGTTTACATTCATCAGTAGTACTGTACAGACTGTACTCCTAACCCTGGAATGTTACATTCCATGGTTTGTTTACAAATCCATGCAATCAACACAAGCACCCTAAATGTGCCCATCTGTCCATTGTTACACGTGGCATACCAAACACAGCGACCATCACATGACTGGTTGAATATTTCCCCTGGACAAACAGTGCACTGTAACACATACAAGTACACGTACACATACACCAGTACACTCGCACCACATCACATCATGCCATAGTGCCCCAGTGTTTTCCAGAAAAGTCTACCCTCTACGTGGAAGCAGCTTACGTGTAGACCCATCGGATTATTTCATCAGCCAAAGCAACAAGGCTCAACGAGCAGTGCCTCCATAATAGGCCAACCAATGCCCATATAGGGTCAATTATGTTCCTTATATGGGCAGTGCTATTTCTGAGTCACTGACGCATGAGTCGCTAGCCTACGTCACCAGTATTGTGTGGGTTGGGTCATGTGTTTCTTTTTCGTGCCATTGAGCTGCATATAAAAGCCTTGTGTAAAGGGCAATCATTCTATTTCCTCGCTACAACTATCAGCAATAACAACTCAACGTTTTTACCGGTTGCCTTCTTCACTATGCACATGATCAACTCGCATCTTGTTTTCTTCTCTGAACTGTTTGCTGCAAGCCAAGGTAAACTATTTCTAGCACACCCTCAACAAAAGCAGGAGAGGAAATCTATTTTAATTCATTAATTCCAGAGTTCTGAATATTTCATGTCTATCTGTTGTGTAACACACACAAGTTATGCCATGTGCAGTACTCACTTCAGTCCCTGTGGTGACCAGTGATTGTGTAATTGATTGTGTGGGTGTGAATTACTCTCCATCTTTAGAAAGCTGTTTTTCCCCATTGGAGAATTTCAATTACTTGATGCAATTCTAGCTTCTTGAATAATTAATTATGAGACAGGGAAACTGATCATGGAGATGTCTTAAATTGGAATGAACTTGTTTTTCTTTTTAAGTTTTAATCATGTGCAGTGTAGTTTTTTATTTTCCCTTTTTTTTTCAATTTATTTGGTAGATATCACATTGTACAGGAGTTGACATTTCCCCATTATAGTTCATAAAGATTGTAACAATGCAAACTTTGATAGAGTGTTGTTGTATTCTGGTGAACTTTTAAGCAAAACTGCCTTATTGTATTCATTGATTTGAGGATCTGTATAATAATATCAATTTGATTAAAATTGCTGATTGGTATTTGCAATTTTCCCTTTGTCATTTTTATCAAAACTCAAAAGTGTCTTTGTGTGTATAGTCCTGTTTAATTTTAAGTACCAAATTATTTATTAGTGTATTTAACACTTATGATATGTACACATGTGTACTTATTTTGTAGATGTTATGTATGATTATTAGGGAAAATACATTTGTAAGTGTTCATTTCAGTTAACACATCTGGTCCTTCTTTAAAAGTACTGTTATTGTTTCTTCCCAAAGTGTTAGGATCACTGATGTGTAAAACTTGAACGTCATTTGCCTTATAAAGAAATTTGTCTCATCATTCGGTGATACAATATGGTCATGTGATTCAGGGTTTCCTGTCTATCAGGTGATATCAGGTGTGCGTGTGGTCATTGTTCCGTCAGGGAAATCAACTTGATCGATTTTGCCATGAAAAGTCCAGAAAACACAGAAAACAGGATGTTGTCGTAACTAGCTCTTACAGGAACCTGGCCTGGACGGAGCGGATGTGCACTAGGCCTTGGGGTGACAAGGCACTTACGGCTTTCAAAATTGAGTTAGTTTCTCTTTTGCATCTATTATGGATGCCAGTTCTGTCCCCAGTCATTTGCCATGTATCTGTTTCTATGGTGCAGCTCTACAATTATTTCAATGTGTGGGTGGCTGTGACTTACCAACTGATCAGTATCGGTGCTTTGTTAATGATGCCGTGATGATGCAAAGTATTTTGTGTTCACAATTGAAATCCAGGAAGGTTCAGTTTCCATAGCAACCGATGATGTTTTTCAGCATTTGTCAAAATAATGAAGCTCGGTGAAATTTTTGGATCACATCAAACATTTTTTTTACAGTAAATGTCACACAACTGTGGCCTGAATGATTAAATAAAAATATCAAGAGACATCCCTTTTAAATAAATGACCTTTGCAGTGGTTTTAAGGCTGTGCAGAAGAGGCAAACATGTTTGAAATATTTTTTTAGGTACAATATAAACCTTGTTGACATCCATGTTTGGTTCACATTTGTTGGAATTGCGCACCAAAATGCCTTGGAATCAATTGTTTAGTGATACTGTAGTCATCTAAGAATGAAGAAAACGAAATAGAATGCAGATATCTTCCTGTTTAAAATAGGTGTGTTTTTACATGTAATATGTCATGGGTATGGTAATAACAAAGTGTACACAACGGCATTTGCAGGCATGTAGTACCTCTCACTTGATCTGCTGCAGTGGCTGAGGTAAAAGTATTCTATGGACCGGGTCCATGATCATAATACATGCCAGGACTGGGAGGGTTAGTGATTGTGAAACACCAGAACTTAGCGTGGTCTGTTTGTATGTTAGTCAAGATTTCCAGGTGAATTGTCTATTTCAGAACAACAAGGTTTGTGGACACAAAACTTGTAAAGAATTTCTTTGTTTGCACATAACTTTCATAGCCTAAAATGATATAGATACTTGTTTATTATGTGACACTTTGTGCAATTTAATTGTGTTTATCTATTTGCTCTAGAGTCTAGACTCTAGACTACTATTATACATGTATGAAGTTACCCAAACGGGTATTGCATCATGTTTGTTATGGGGTATTTCAGCACTGTTATTCAACACAAATCATGTGACTCGCTCCTGAAATGCACGGCTACAAACGATGCATCACTGCACACCATACCATTGATTGCCTGAATTCAATCCTGGTGACGTACAGGTCATGTGATCATACTTGCGCTATGTGTGTCAGGGGCCGTGGATTAATGGGGCCGACTTTCGCTTTGTCCACTGAATCAGGATTAGCCTTGGGTCCAGGAGCTTGTTTGTAAAGCTCAGTGCAGTGTATTGATTTTTGTGGGTACTGAGCCTTGTAAACAATACATGCTTTCCCTATTGATAGTCAAATGATTCAATTGTAATTGAGATCTTTATTTTCGTTGGATGGTTCATCAATGTGTGTGTCATGCACACACTCAATAGTATTGATTTATAGATCAATTCCTGTATTCATGAGCTATTTATATAATTGCTTGGCAAACTGTGATACACATACTGTTAAAAAGAAAATCATAGTTATGGGAATATTTCATATTTTGGATAACTAACTATTTTACTAAAGAATTTCAAATATCCAGGTAATCTTTTAACATAGTACTTAATGTACATTGCAAATGGCATTGTAATTGTGGTTGATTTGGCAAATGTCAGTGTTTTGAAATTAGAGAATATCAAGTCAATTTTGAGTTTCCGTAAACCTGAATTATTGGTTGAATTATTCATTTTATTCAACGGGTCATGGTCATTAATGACTTAAAATATTTTAATCAAATTATCTCAACATAGATGACATGCCCACAACTTAAATATTGGTAGGCCTACATGTAGCAGATAAAGTGTATTTTCTTATTTCAAAATATAATGAATATTTCTGATACAAATGTAATAACTTCCAGTGCTTTATGGCCAGTTATAGATAATTTGTTCAAATTGTTTTCAAAGTATAGCGACATGTTTTTCACTGAAAACAGCAGCATCGAAACTTACCTCTTTCTAGCAGACTCTTTGCTGGCAGTAGTTCAAATAATATGTCCTTCGCATAGAATTCCAACCGCAGGGTGTCCCTGTGACATCACAAGCTTTGGTCTGTTTGAACTTTGGATAACAACACTCCTGGAGGAGTGTGGCTGTATTCAAGTGTTCTCGTGACGTTGGTTCAAAATAGGTCAGTGCTGTTTTCATTGACCTTCATCAAGCCAAAACAGATTAGAGTCTGTCATGGATAGGTCTGTGGTCCTTTAGAAAACTTTTGTGGGATAAAGAAATAAATAAAGGAGAGTGTTGACCACTACAGTGACCACTCATCAAGGCTGAATGAATATCGTATAGGAAGTACTTGAATGACCATTAGGAAATGACCATGAAGTTTGACATTAGCCTTTGCACCATAATTAGTAACATTCAGTGATAGTAGGTGTAGGCCTACATGTACTTATATCTACTGAAGCTCTGCTATTTCTTCACTCGACTGTTTTGCCGCTGATTTGAATACTGGGAGCATTGTGGCCTTTTTTAGTGGATGTGATTATTTATACAGGCAATTACATGGAATTTGTTGAGGTATTTACTTTTTACCTTTGTGTATAATAACTTTCTGAGTGTTGTTTTTGTTTTTCTGTGCCACTTTGTTGGCCTATTTACTGAACAAATAGCTTCAGTGTCTTAGCTACAAAATGCAAAAAAAAAAAAATTATGCACCATATGTGCTAGCTCGCTGTACCTCCTTGCTAGTACTACCACTGTACACTGACCTAAATTATTGGAGCAAATCAGTGAATAAAACTATGCAGCAGCAAAGAGATGAACGTCATATCGTCACGTAGGCCGGTGGATGGCAGGTTGACCTACCTTTGTTCCAGGAAAATTGTGGTTTGTTCAAGTGTGTGACATGGACCTGACCTTTCCTGTGGGGACCCAGATCTGGGTTCATAACATCCTTCTTTCCTGACAAGGTCAGGGAGAGTTTACCTGTCTCCTGGGGGGACTCAGTCAATACAATGACCCTGCAGAACTGGGCTGACATCACTTGAGAGTCTGACCCCATGGCTACATACTTCAATCCCCATCAGTGGCTGTTGTGAGTTTTGACGTCTTTCTCCTGGAGACCTCTCTGACCCAACTAGTCTGAAGATTTCAGTTTGTGATGAATTGCTCTGGGCAAATGTGAGGCTCTGACAGGCACAGACCCATTACTATTTTTTCAATCAACAGTGGATATATAGATCTTGATACAATCAAATAACATGAACATATGATTAAGTGAGCATGATAACTTGTAATTTCAGTTATTGTTCTGTAATATGTTGTATGATGACTAAATCTATCATCTTTTGATTTTCTTTGCTGCAGGTTATGAGATCCTTCGTGTTCCCCACCTCATTTCTTCAGGATTCTACCCAGAGCCAGGAAATATTACAGGTAATGATGGTGATGGCGATGATGATGGTGAGGGTGATGATGAGGATGATGATGATGATGACGAATGATGATGATGATGATGATGATAGCGTGGAATAAGGTTATCTACATGTGTGGTAGATTTGCTCTCAAGTTCTGACACTTTCTTTGCTCTCTTCCATTTATGAATTTGTCTCCCTGTCAGTTTTCTTTCATAACTATTCAAATCATTCTCGATTAAAGACAGTTAATTTTCTGAACGTAACGTACTCAAAAATAGCAATGACCATGTCACACACTGACTCATAACTCTGTAAAAGTGAAAAAAAAAACCAACAACCTGAAAATCATTTCACCTAGACTGTTAAGATATTAATTTTTTCTTTTCTTTTTTCCTCAGACAACCACGATGCCTACAGGTGATAACATAGCTGTGCCTCAGCGGCCCCCTGCAACGGCTGCCGTCAAAATGCCGGATTGCAAGGTGACTGCTGAGAACTATGCCAACAACAATGTTTCTGAAGACATAATCAATGGCCTTACTGGTAAGTACTGGATGATTGTGGATTTTTAGGGATAGCACATTTCTGAATTCACACAGAATCCAGATTTTAAAGGGGAGAAAAGGGAATATGTGTGGCGACTGCGAGAAAAGAAAAAATCTGTAAAATTGTTATAATCAGAGCCAAATCAGCCCATACAATCATGTTAGATTAAAAAGGAGCTTGCTATTTGTGTCTCAAACTATTCTGGGATTGTAATTGTATGAAGGATTGTTCTACAAATTAGACCACACCCAGATGGCTCTACACCAAGAGTGTTTTGAAAGGTCGCCTCCTAATATTTCAGGATTTTTTTGGAAGCTTCCTTCTCCGTACGTAATATCTTAGATTGAAACAAATTATGATACCATTAACAATTGTTTGTTTTCTTTACTGTTGGAAGTTATAGTGTTTACAGAGGTAGTCGTATGTTTACTGTATAAGGTGTAACAGCTTATCATAATGTGGTCCCTGGTATGTTGACATTGCAGTTAAAAATTCCCTGATGAATTCATTCTTACACAATTGATATGGGAAATACCATTGACATGATTTGGCAGTGTCTCGTCTGTTACTTGTGGTTTTGCAATTGACATGGTACAAGTAGAAACATGCCCGCTGAATTAGGAACCAAATGTCACGCTTGAATCAAATAGAAGTATAATACACTACTTACACTGTGTGTTGAAATACCAGGTTATTACCTGCTGAATAAGTCTGGGGGCCCCTCTGGAATGTCTGTAGCATGAGTGAGGCCATCGCCCAGTCAAGCTATTTTCACTATGGCAGTTCATCCTAAGGTCAAGTTAGAAGAGTATTTCACTGTCATTCTCT
>JZLH01S0603678.1:32332-42556 GCA_001188425.1 Eucidaris tribuloides | reverse complement strand
CATGACGAATTATGTATCTCAAGTTTCTGATACTAGAAATATTGCTAATAATGCCTTTAAACTGTGTTGTATTTTAGTGTGAACAGACCTTTAAAACTTGCCACACAAACCGTTTACTCCCGTAAGGGAAATGCGCAATTATTGCTATCCCGGAATCTAACCATACCATCTTGTAGTTTGCATCCAGCTCTACGCGCATGCAAAGTTTTTGTGGCGATTGCGCGATCTGTGGCCGAGATCTGAAACCTATCTTGGCCTTTTCTCAAAATTTTACTGAATTAATTATTCATATTACCTCATTTGCATATTATATAATTAAATAAGTGATGGTTGTTTATGATTTCTTAAACACTGATGTATCAAGTAACTTTCCCGAAAATTTGAAGAAGTTAGCTTTTGTCATTTTGAAGATATTGCTGAAACAAAACAATGATGCAGACATTTTCCTGTTATAAGTGGTGCCATTGTGCAAATAAAGAAACCCAAAGGATGACCTTTGACCTTTTAGTCAAATTTATGTTACTTTTGCCATTCTTTAAATCGCTCTATCTCGAGAACCGTTTGACCGATTTTGAAAATTAAAATTGATTTGGAATTCTGAGAGGCTAATCTATCCCTACATTTAAACAAAATCACCATTTGAGCTATCTTTAAAATTCACTGGAACTGCCTAATAATAGTTTGCATTTGATTCTTTCCTTGTTTGCTTTGGTTTGAAGTTTAAAGAAATAATTCTACCATAATTTCTATACTAAGTATCAGAGTGAAGAAAGTTGCGTTGGTAAAATAAAGTAAATTAAAAGCTGGGGTAATATTTGGCAGTAACTTTTGTTGTTATAAGAACTATTTCAGTGTAGTTGAGATGAGATAATATTCTATCATTTTGTTTTTGCTCTTAGATGTCTATGAGCTGACTGATGAGTTATTGGGCTCTGGGTCTTATGCCTCGGTTAGGACATGCCGCCAAATATCTACTGGAAAGGAGTTTGCAGTAAAGGTGAGAGATTAAGAAAACAAACAAAAACTTATAATTATTTGGACATGTATACAGTCTTAAACAAGAAAAAATATAACAGTCACGATGACACTTATGCTTATACATGGCTTAATTTGAAACTTAGAAATGTTTAAATGGGCAAAAGTGAAGGAAACCTTATTCTTTATAATTGTAATGCAGAATCTGTGCAATTTATCTCCATGACAGAGAGTAAAACAATTACAATAGATAAAAAAAATTGAGATCAATTAAAAATTATTTTTTTGCACTGGGGTTACTTGATTTCAGCTGTTGGGATATTCTATGGTATCACAAACAAAATTTTAATTTTTACCTCCTATATGTCTACATATTGATCCTGTCCCTTGATACAAGATAGATTTATTATTATTCTAAAGTAAAAAATGCCTTAGTTTGGATAATTTGCCACAGAGTTACTATGTTAGACTGTTCATATTGGGTTACTTAATTTTTTTTATCTATTCTTTACTTATTAAAAAAAATAGGTGATGGAGAAAAGACCTGGCAACAGTAGGAACAAAATCTTCCGGGAGGTAGAGACGCTGTACCACTGCCAGGGACACAACAACATTCTCCAGCTCATTGAATTCTTTGAGGACGATGAAAGGTATGCTTCACCGTTCTTGCGTTATACATGTATTCCCCCACGGGGAAAACAGTAACAATACCATTGTGCATTTATTCCAGCTGAAGAGACTTCTTCTGTCAGAAGATAAAATCAAAGATACACAATAAAATATTGCTAGCTACATCAAATTCTGTGTGTTGTGGCTTCTATCCATGTATTGCATTCCTTTGAAAACATATTTAACCAGTTTTAGATAGCTGAATGTCCTTTCTAAAGGTCCCTGTGATCGTTATTTTACAACATTGTTTCAGCAGTCATTTGATTTGGCTTGGGTTGTTGTGATTTGATAAAATTTGACACCTTTGTAAACAAATAAATCATTGGAATTATCATTTAAAATAATTCATTCATTTGAAATTTGGTTCTGTTTGTGTGTCAATCAGCATCACATGTGCTTTGCATCTGTATGACCTATGATCATTGCATTGTGTGTCTGTGATTAGGTTCTACCTTATCTTCGACAAGATGTACGGAGGTGCCCTTTTGCATCACATCGAACAACGGAAGACCTTTACGGAGCAGCAGGCAAGCCAGGTTATACGGGACATCGCAAGTGCCCTTGCTTTCTTACACAATAAAGGTGAGAAGAACAAAAACACATCACATGATTGGTCTCGATATGATAAGAATTATGTATACCAAATTAATTTGTTCTTTATGAATTAGATAGATTTGTAGGTAATTTAATATAGTATTTTCACAGTGGAATGTTATTACTTCTATTTTCCATCAGTGAATGGACCTGTTAATGACATTTTACCATTAAGGCCAAAACATGGATTATAAAAGTATGAACTTAATTGTATGTGAGGTTTTAAGTTTTCTATCTGATTTGTTTTTAATTATTTATTATTTATTATTTCATCATGACTCTAAATACAGATATTTTATGCCAGAATGATATGAAGGTTTTATTTGTTTTTTCTCTTATTAGGTATTGCCCATCGTGATCTCAAACCAGAGAACATCTTGTGCGAGAGCCAATACAGCATCTCACCAATCAAGATCTGTGATTTCGGCCTTGGCAGCGGTATCCATCTCAGCAGCCAGTACAACACCCCCGTCACCACGCCCGAGTTGCTAACGCCGGTCGGGTCGGCGGAGTTCATGGCGCCGGAGATCGTCGACGCGTTCATCGACGACTGCATGGCGTCGGCGTATGACAAGCGTTGCGACCTGTGGAGTCTGGGCGTGATCCTGTACATCCTGTTGAGTGGTCATCCACCGTTTGTTGGTAGTTGTGGGGAGGACTGTGGCTGGGGAGAGGGGGGAGGCGTGTCAGGATGCGAGGACCTGCTGCTGCACAGCATCCGAGTCGGGGGAGTACGATTTGAGAGGACAGGAGTGGGAGCACATCTCGGACGGTGCCAAGGATCTGATATCTCACCTCCTCGTGAGAGACGCCAAGCAGAGGTACACAGCGGAGACTGTCCTCAACCATCCCTGGGTCAAACAGGTGAGTTTACTACCACTCTAGCATTCTCAGGTATTCGTCCTGAAATCAGCTAAAAAGAAAGTGCAAGTGTAGTTGCATTTAACCCCCAAAGACTAAGACTGAGATTTCTCGAGCCAGGATTTATGGAGAATGTGTGTTTTATAAAAAATCAAATTGCGAACGGGTTATATATCCACACGTCTTAGTCAATGACTTAATAAGACAAGGCAGGCAGTGTTCACATTAGTGTTACTAATTTGCTGGAAGAATTTGTACTCATTTTTACAAACTAATGTTAGCATTCAAAAATAGGACTCCAAATTTCTGTATACAAAACAAAAATTGACCTAAAATCTTAATAGGGGATTGTCACCTTCTGTCTCCTGAGTAAACAAATCCAAGCATTTTATGATTAATGACAATTATTTATTTGTTTGTGTTTGTCTCAATACAGCCGCCAAGTACACCGCTGTTGACTCCAGCCATCATCAAGCGTAACAACAGTGCTAAGGACCTGTGTCAGTTTGCGGCGGAAGCTGTCGCCTGTAACCGTCTTGTAGCACAAAAGGAGGTTGACGAGATCGACGACGAGGATAGCCACGATGACGACATCTGCATCGTCAGACCGTCTGGCCAGCTCAACAACGGCGGTCTTACATTTTGGGCTTTCACCCCGGGCCAGTCCGCTTTAGCCAAAAGGCGTGCAGCAACACACAGCCGCGGTAGAGACCAACGAATGACATTCTCTGCTCACGACTTCAGTTCGTGAATTTGAGAATTTGACGTAGTGGACTTTGAAAGCCTAAGCTTGTCTGGCAAGCATCCAACATAAAATGTGTTGTTATATTTTTATACATTTATTAAACCCTGCTCATCATGAAGAGTTGTAAGAAAAGTTGTTTGATTTAATAAGCATTTGTATTCTTGATGCAGAATGAAAATTTCACAGAATGGCTGAAATGATAAGGCATTACATTCTTTCCCTTTCCACCCTTCCAAATTAAAAACAGACAAATTCGAAAACTGTTTAAACCCTCACACTTCTGTCATTGTAGTAAATAAAGCAGGAAATGGCCAAATTGAACCATGGCCTAGTGCAAAGTTCTCACTTTGATTCACTGTGACTTTCTGTCCCCCAACTTCCATTTCTACAAAAAAACTCTATACCTGCTTTTAGGTGTATGTTACCATAGTAACAAGGGCCTGGTGACCCTTTCACATTTGTGTGTAGGGTTTCACTGTGAATCACAATGAGCAGTGTGAATCAGCTCTCTCAAAAAAATATCATTACCGCGCTCTCACTCTGGTGTGTGCTAATTCATGTCTGTGTGTCATTTCAAACTGTGTTATGATGCATCAGCTGTGAATATAAGTTAAAACAAAAATAAATAAGTTTGAAAAAAAATATTAAAAAGAATAAAAATACATTCCATATTGGAGATTTCAGTTACATATTTTGTTTATCAAATGTGAATGGTGCATTGGTCTTGGTATGGTTAAACTTTAACAAAGCAATGTAATTTTCAATACCAGTGGGACAGTAGATTTGTAAGACGTGAAAACTTGTAACATGGTTTTGTTCATAGGAATTGTACAAACTAATACTATAAGTACCGGTATGTGGGATCACTAGTGGTAGGTGGTATGCATTCTTGTGTACACTTAAAATGCACAAGTTTTGAGGACTACCGTAGAAATGGAATTTTGTAGGGAAAATGTTCCATTATATTAATGGTGACTGTAAAGAATTGACCATTGACCATTGGTCTTAGAAACAAGATTCCTACAAATTGTGGCCTTGTGCAAATTACAATGTACACAAACCATGGGCCATCAAGAACTGAACACAAGAAAAATGTAGTATGAACGATTTGTGTGCATGTCATGTACAAACTACTTACAAGCCTTTCAAGGTATTGGCTGGATTTTCATCTTCAGGAAAATGTTTGAGAATTCAAAAAGAAACTTTTTATTGTTTGTTTCTTCATAAGTAAAGCCAAAGATGAGATGGCAAGAAATCTTTTTGATTTATTACAAGTGAAACGTATTTGATACAAGTAACAGGTAAATTTTAAGTCTATTTTAACAGTATTCTGTATTTTTTTAAGGTGAACGGAAATTGTTATGTTTGCACTTTGTTCTCATTTGAAATTATTTACCAAAAAGGTGTTCAAGGTATGAATGTGTGCATTTATTTCTAGACATTTCACAATTGTAAATATCCTATTTTGTGGGACTTTGTGTGATGTTGGGCAAAAGAAAACCCGTATTGCCTAGAAATTTGATAAAATTATCAAGATATGTATATTTTTCACTGGCATGTTCTTGTAAATAAAAAAAACATGTAAATACTGATCTTGAAGGTCATACATTACATACAATGTGTAGAATATTGTTTTGAAAATTGAACACCATTTTTGTTAAATTGTTTCAAGTGAGATCGAAACAAGCAAGTGCATGAAGTTGAGTGAGGTATGTATAACTGACTTCTTAATTTAAGGTCGTTGCATTGTCATACAAAAATCAGCCGTATTGCTCAACTGATCTAATTGAACAAAAATTTTCTCAACATCTGAAGTGTGCTTGTCACATCTATTATTGGAACATTACTCACAAATTCAAACAAGTTTTATCTAAAGAAAAAAACTCCGACTTTACAATCAAGTTGTTAATTCAATCAAGAGTGTTTATGTCGCAATGACTTTGCATCACCTTAAAACATAGCATCACGGCAATCACAGACTGTGTAAAGTACTTGTAGAATTGTAATGTATCACTCTGGTCTTCCCGATGTGGAGTGGAGATATGACACAAAATGGTGCAATGATTTTTTTTTTCTGCTGAGTATTATACCTCGCATGATGATAGATAATCGGTGTCGGTGTTGAACATGCTGGTGGTCAAGAAAGCAAGTCTTTCAGGGGCTGATGTTTTTTTTCTTCTGTGTGATTTAATTTTGTAAGGTGCAGTGAGTAACAATTTGATACTTGAAAAAATGTGTTGGTTTCTGCAACTTTAACTTTCCTCTGACCCCCTTTTTCAGTATGAAACTTACTTAAAGTGCGTTAGTATTTTTCCCCTGCCCTACTTATCCTTAAGCTTCCTCATTTTAATGCAGAAATGCTCATGCGACAGATGTGCAATATTTGTTGAGCTAATCACGGTTACAGATCATTCTTAAATACTATTCTTTTTTTTTCCTGGTTGCTATTTATCTAGATCCACCTTTCAATGTTATGTGCATCTTTCGCAATACATCTTGCTTTAATTCTTAATGTATGTTATGAAAGTATTCTTCTTCTGTTTTACCTGATCTTGCTTTATGAAAAATTTATGCTAGGGAAAATATTTTGTGTACTCTTTATCAGTTTTTGGTGCCAATATGATTTAAACTTTTCAAAAAAATGTTTTGTTACTATTTGTTACTGTTTTGTATCGAGTTTGTATCAATATTTTGAACCCTGCTAGGAAAACTTATGCTTTGAACTTGCATGGCTGTATGTCTGAAAGAAATATATGAATGTATTTCCCAAATAATTAAAACGTCCCGCATAGATTTATCCAAATCAAAGGTATAGACAACCAACCGTATTAATTTAAGCACTTACTATGTTATTGTTGCAGTATTAGACAAAAAGCAGTGTAAATCTAGTTACATTTAATTAGAGAAAACAGCTACCTCCACTGCCCGAGAACTTGTTCACTGTTTCCAAAGTTTTAAGTTATCAATTTTTAATTCTTTGAAGTAGCTCCATAGAATCTGGAAACCTAAGTATGTAAAAATATAGTTTGAATGTAGTGCTTGTGTTGTGGTTATCTGTAAACACATTGTAAACCTGCAGGTCAGGTGGTTAACATACTGTTGATATGCATGTGATTTATCTGCATAGTGTATCACAAACATGAGAAATATATTCTTGAATGTGATCATTTTTCCAGTTTCACGAGACATTGAAGGTACCTTGTCAGTTTGTAGGTTATATGTGTGCATTTACAAACAATTCAGGTTATGCTGTTTGGGACAGCATTTGTGTCATGACTCAAATTTTGTTGAGGAATTTCAAAATATATAGCCTGGTATGGAAGTTGTGCTATCCCCGATTCTCGTTTCTCATTGGTCAGTGGTAGCAACCAGGAGGCATGGTGACTAGGTACCTTTAATGTCTTGGTATGATGTACTTATAATAGATGGAGTGCCTTGTGATATAAACCATTGTCTGAAATGGTCCATTTTAAGGGCTTACAGGGAAACAATGCAGTGGATTTCATTCTGACCAACGAGTGAACCATCCAGTTTAATAAAAATTCAGTAAAATATCAGTAATACCAAAACAGCTATTCCAGGGCTGATGTCGGAAATCACAATCTGTTAATATCACAGATATCACAAAAATTATTTTCAAATTGGTTAACATGGCCACACACAAGATCTACAAAATGTAGATTCTGAACATTTCAAACCAAATAAAGTTTAATGAGCTCAGACGTAAGGAATGATTCTCGGGTATTTGTGACCAATTAAACCGTGGCATTGCCGTTACCCAGCATAGCCTGGTGGTTGTGCCGCTGACTGCGGATATCAGAAGGTTTCAGGTTCGAATCCTGTTGGGTTATTCTTTTTCCGAGTCATTAAAAATATCAGATCAAGCATTTGATCTTATCATTAATTTGGTAATACAGAGATGAACAACAAATTTATTCTGCATCAAATAAAGTATCTTTAGAGATCTCCAAGTTTTGGATCATGTCCAGTTTGTTGCTGTCTAATGTTAGGAAATGTTGGGTTCAGTCCAATTCAATCACCATGTAGCTATTGCATTACTTCAGAGATTTTTTTTTTTAATGAAATGAAATATGTTTTCTTCAATACAAACCAAATGATTAATTCCTTTTTCTTTATCTACTTTTCACGGCATTTATGAAGGGACTAAGTAAATAAATGTATTCGTCAAGGTATTTTTTGGTGGGGGGGGGGAGTTGGAGGGGTTAAGGTGGGATGGGATAGCATAATTGTATATTGAGGCATTTTGTCCTGAGAAAGCTCAAATTTTGATACATTAATATATAGTTTTTATTGGACATTAATCCTTTTCGTAAGAAATGGTAGTCATTCAGAGTATTTCCAGTACTCCATTCAATTTGGAGGAATAAGTTTAGGAAGCAGTTGTAAGTTAAACATCTTGTACGGTTACTTGAAATACCTATACCCACATACCAATGTTGTGGTGTAACTAATGTACTTATCAGAATTGCTATTTGTGCATCCAAATTTCTCCTTGCGTAATGACCCGTATGAATGATTAAGTAAGAACACAATTGAGACAGAAGAACAATGTGTGTGCTGTAAACTGTGTAAGTTAACATTTTGTGTTTGTTTGAATACATTCAGATGTCAATCTAAGTTGGGTCATATTCTGTATTTCTGTGTGTACCACAGGGCATTACTGGTGATGGTGTATCAATATTATACATTATTCTCTCATTATTTCTTGGTTATGAACAAGTCTTTTAAACACAAAACTTTATATACAAAGCCGGTTTATTTGAGAAAAGATCCAATAAAAATATGGAAATTTCATTTTGAAATCTCTTGTCTAAATGTTTGTTGTGTTGCATTGGTGTATTTACCCACTCACGCCCGCACTCACGCACACATGCACAAGCACTCACACAGACACAGACATGCACACAAGCACACAAGCACACACGCACGTGCGTACACACACACACACACACGTGTTATAATCTTCGATTGGGGACGTAATTTTTAATTGATTACAGACTATGCAAATGAGGATGTTTGTGTGTGATATTCTACAGTCAACCGTGGACGCACTACATTCCAACCATGCAACCCATGTGTATAAACTTTTGTAAGTGATTTTTTAACATGCAATCGGGAACGATTTTTGAGCACAGTCAAAAAAAAAATTATGCCCTCATACAATTGTTGGTAAAATTTGCAATCGTTTGCACTAGTCTAGAAACGCGGACTGTCACTGTTTCCAGAATGTCCTCGGTCTGAATGTGGAGTGTCACACTTACGTCCCCATTCGGTGGCATTTACAAACACAAACACACACACACACACACACACACACACACACACACACACACACACACACACATAGGGTTGACAGGTACGATTGTTAAACCAAAGACGAATGAGGGATGGAATATGTTGCATCAAGTCAATTTTCTTTATTTGATATTAGAAGCCGCCTCTCAAAAATATCTTATACATGCATTAAACTGGATCTTTCTTGCAGATGGGCAGAGAGTAGAATACTGTTTGATTTACTTTCAAATGAAGAAATGCTGTTGATAATATTGTTTATTGTAAGACTGTTGATAATATTTTTTCGCTCTACCCCATCGCGAAAAACTGGTGATCATACAATGTTCAGTCATAAGGGACATGCACACACACACAAAAAAAAAAATGCCAAAATTCATGAAATATAGACAGAAACTATTCAACTGCACGTTTGTGAGCAACTTTCTGACAAGGTCTATCAAAAAGAACTTGAGATCGTAGATACCTCAAATTCCTTTGCTGGAATTAATAAGAAAACTGCCAAACTGGGCATAAAAGGAGGGTACAACTTCCAACTTTTTCACAAAATATGACTTGGATTCAAGCTTGCAAACATATTTTCCTACATCATTTGTTTTCACTTGTCAAGTGTACTTAAAGGACCAAAAATCTTGTTTAACTGAGAGGACAAGTGGAATTTTTGCAAAATGTAATCAAATATCCACACTAATCTCACGTCTTCCAATGAAGCTAGTGGCTTGGAACATTGAACATCAAAAACACCAAAGCATCTAAAGAATTCTGAAACCATGCAGCTATTCATTATTGCTCGTTGGGAATCCATATCTCATACCTCCTTTGATATTATTCTCATATCACACTTTTTGAGTTATTAAAAATAAAAAGTATCAAAAGACTTTATTTTACATCTTGTAGGTGTATATTTGTAAACATTTTATAGCAGAACAGGTTCATTGGCAATACAGTTATCACATGCTTGTAACATATACATGTAGTTATTTTAGACTAAGTATCAGAAAAGTTTATCACTGGAAAATTACCATAAACCTCCCTGTCAGTGATATTTGATGTTTTGAAAAGGGGAA
>JZLH01S0603678.1:13328-32307 GCA_001188425.1 Eucidaris tribuloides | reverse complement strand
AATATTATACATTATTCTCTCATTATTTCTTGGTTATGAACAAGTCTTTTAAACACAAAACTTTATATACAAAGCCGGTTTATTTGAGAAAAGATCCAATAAAAATATGGAAATTTCATTTTGAAATCTCTTGTCTAAATGTTTGTTGTGTTGCATTGGTGTATTTACCCACTCTCGCCCGCACTCATGCACACATGCACAAGCACTCACACAGACACAGACATGCACACAAGCACACACGCACGCGCGTACACACACACACACACGTGTTATAATCTTCGATTGGGGACGTAATTTTTAATTGATTACAGACTATGCAAATGAGGATGTTTGTGTGTGATATTCTACAGTCAACCGTGGACGCACTACATTCCAACCATGCAACCCATGTGTATAAAATTTTGTATGTGATTTTTAACATGCAATCGGGGACAATTTTTGTGCACAGTAAAAAAAATAATAATGCACTCATACAATTGTTGTTAAAATTTGCAATCGTTTGCACTAGGTCTAGAAACGCGGACTGTCACTGTTTCCAGAATGTCCTCGGTCTGAATGTGGAGTGTCACACTTACGTCCCCGTTCGGTGGCATTTACAAACACAACACACACACACACACACACACACACACACACACACACACACACACACACACACACACATAGGTTGACAGGTACTATAGTTTTTAAACCAAAGACATATGAGGGATGGAATATGTTACATCAAGTCAATTTTCTTTATTTGATATTAGAAGCCGCCTCTCAAAAATATCTTATACACGCATTAAACTGGATCTTTCTTGCAGATGGGCAGAGAGTAGAATACTGTTTGATTTACTTTCAAATGAAGAAATGCTGTTGATAATATTGTTTATTGTAAGACTGTTGATAATATTTTTTCGCTCTACCCCATCGCGAAAGACTGGTGATCATACAATGCTCAGTCATAAGGGACATGCACACAAAAAAACAAAACAAAAAACAAAAACACAAAAATATGCCAAAATTCATGAAATATAGACGGAAACTATTCAACTGCACGTTTGTGAGCAACTTTCTGACAAGGTCTATCAAAAAGAACTAGAGATCATAGATACCTCAAATTCCTTTGCTGGAATTGATAAGAAAACTGCCAAACTGGGCATAAAAGGAGGGTACAACTTCCAACTTTTTCACAAAATATGACTTGGATTCAAGCTTGCAAACATATTTTCCTACATCATTTGTTTTCACTTGTCAAGAGTACTTAAAGGACCAAAAATCTTGTTTAACTGAGACGACAAGTGGAATTTTTGCAAAATGTAATCAAATATCCACACTAATCTCACGTCTTCCAATGAAGCTAGTGGCTTGGAACATTGAACATCAAAAACACCAAAGCATCTAAAGAATTCTTTTGGACATCTTTAGAAACCATGCAGCTATTCATTATTGCTCGTTGGGAATCCATATCTCGTACCTCCTTTTAATATTATTCTCATTTCTCATATCGCACTTTTTTGAGTTATTAAAAATAAAAAGTATCAAAAGACTTTATTTTACATCTTGTAGGTGTATATTTGTAAACATATTTTATAGCAGAACAGGTTCATTGGCAATACAGTTATCACATGCTTGTAACATATACATGTAGTTATTTTAGACTAAGTATCAGAAAAGTTTATCACAGGAAAATTACCATAAACCTCCCTGTCAGTGATATTTGATGTTTTGAAAAGGGGGATACACTTTGGTGCAACAAATGATTATAAAGTTGAAACGACAGTCTCTTTATGAGGTAATGAAAATGGTCACGTTTAGGTGGAAAAAGTTGAGTTTTAGTAAAGGGTATTTTTTGAAAGGCCACATATTCATTTGCCAATTGTCCAAAATATGATTTTGTAAACTTGTTCACTACAATGTTGTAGTATACAACTCAAATGCATGTAACAGTAAAACACATGGAAACAAAACACATCATTTTTTAAAAAATTTCATAGTTTTATTATATAATTTATTACATGATTGTAAATTACCTTCACATTATACATGTATATAAGTCTGGAGACTCCATCACTACACTAACAACCATCCATCATACAGTTTAAATGACATCTGCTAAGTTAAGAAGTACATAATGTGGTATTCAAAGTCATAAAATGGTTTTTATGGACAATGGTCCAGATATTCCAAATATATCATGTAAGATGTTGTTTATTCTGCAAAAGAGCAATACAAATTTGCATAATTCAACCATTGTGCTCAATACCATTCACTTAAATACAAAGTTACGAGATTTAAGACAGTCACAGCACAATGGAATCACTGCAATTACTTCCATTTTCCCCCACTGTTTTCTTTCCCAAGGCTTATCAAATTATCACTTATAACGCAGATCTCGGATTCATTGCCAGCTGTCCCCCTTGAGTGTTATATATTACCTGGTATAGCACAGCTCAAAAAGCCCAGCCTGATTAGGGTTAAATACTTTGTGCATGTAGTTGCCAGTTATACAGAATTTTAGCAAATACATAGTTATATATGTTCTCCCTCACAATTTTGATCACCCTGCAAGATTTGCCAAGCATAAAGCAAGTTTTGCCTGGGTGTTTGCTGTGGTCCAACTTCATGCAACACTGTGGTAAAAGAGGGCATTCTTCTCTTTTTACAGAAATATGCACATTATTTCTAACGTGAGTATTTGCTTAGTTAAGAAAATTCCTTCCACTTTTTGTTTTACGATCTTCTCTTTTTACAGAAATATGCACATTATTTTTAACGTTAGTATTTGCTTAGTTAAGAAAATTCCTTCCACTTTTTGTTTGACAGATTAGAAAGAGTAAGTCAGAGGCACGAATATGATACATACAAGATGACTTGCATCCCAGCCTGGGGAAAACCTTCCAACTGCGTTTGTCTCTACAGTGACTATGCATATACAGATCACATTTTAAAGCCTTTCAATTTAGGGAGAATGGATAGCATTGTATTGGCAGGTCGACTAATTTTCACAAGCCTGGTGTCACAAGATGTGCAAGATTTGAAAGAAAAAGTCAGAAAGTGGCCAAGAGACGGACTGAGTGGTTCAAAATGGAAGGTGGAATTTGGATGGGGGGCCTCTCCAGTGTGCAGCTCAGTACATCATATTGTTGGGTATGGTTTCTGTGCGGTGCGTGGTGTTGACCAAACTTAGTACGGTGTTTCTATATTTTATAGTCTGCAATATTAATTATTAATTCTTTAAGGAAACATGTCAGAAGGAAGTAAGAAGAAAGGCAAGGAAGTCCGACAGAGCTGACAAAAGAAGAGACGTAGGCTCTGATTGCTGTTTGGTCAAAGCCTGATATTGCAGAGGCAATTGAGAAGAGAACTACACAGAAAAAGGACATATGGGAGGTCATTGGCGTTCGACTCCACGATCTGGGATACAAATCCAAAAGACCCACCACCATCAAAAACAAAATAGTCTGTCTAAAAAAGGAATACCAAAGGATTTCCTTAGAAGTGGGCCCTACCGGGTCAGGATCGGAAGTGTTAAAGGACTTTCCATGGTTCTACAAAGTTCATGACATTCTGCGGAAGAGGCCTGCAATGCAGGCTCCTCCAGGCTCCATCGGGGAGAGCTCCCAGCCAGGTAAGAACTTTATTGTAACTTTGACTAGGTTAACTGCCACAGCTTGCACGCAAAAGTTAAATCTTAAAGATTACGTGTCATGTGGATGCTCGTCGTAGTTTAAGGGGTACACTCTAATCATCGATGATAAGCTATCATCGATGATTAGGCACCATATGAATGACCTATCATTGTGAGATACTAGAATCTTCGCTCAGTCAACAAACGACGGGAAAGTAATAAAGTACCACCGAACACCACATCAGAATTTGGACCTTCAAGTGTGTACTGCATATCAAATAGCCGACAGCGATTGGGTATAAACAAAACATCTTTTGTCTGATAGACAACAGAGAGAACATAATACAGGGAAAACTATAAGGAGCATTTTTACAGATGACTGTGGCTTAAGACACTAAAGAGAGTTCTCTGCACAGGACTCATTCCATTGATATGAATGGAACTTTGGCTATGTTATTGGGAAGAGAATGCCTGAGAAGATAAGAAAGAAATGGCATGATATCACCTCATTCACCAACAGACAGGAAACCAGTCAGAGAAAATTTCAAAACCTCAAAGGCTGAGGAGAGCCAAACAAGCAAGTTGAAATTAACAAGACAGGAAAACTTGTGATATCTGTTCTTGGGCAAGAGGCAATTGAGGGAGTAAAAACAGGGCTACCACCATGGGCCCTCAGATATAGATGGCTAGGTAAAGTGTCAAGTTGGCTGATTTACGATGATTCTGTGTACAGATAACATAAAACCTTGAAAAGACTGAGAGACAAGTCAGTGTGAAATTCAATCACTCTGCCTGCTGATATGGTTGACAAAAACAATTACTCCATCATGACTCAGCTGCACAAGAACAGTAATTCAGATCAACATCAACACACGATTAGATAAGAATGTGGTCTTTTTGTCTTCAGGTATTATGACAATGATCACGGTCTGAAATGTAATGAAAAAGAATAACACAAAGTTTGCTTTCCTTATCTGGTAGATTGCCGTGCTTGCAGACTTGAAAAATTTGAGCCATATCAACCACATTATGCTACATTGAAAGCATTGTTTTTGATAAATTGACAAAAATGGATAAACATAACAGTTTGTTATAATTATAATTTCATGCAATCATATTTGATATCTACATGTAGGTGTTCATGTAGTGGAGGCTGCACTGGAATGCCATCGTGACAGAATGTGTTTGCTGCAAGGAGATTCCTCAGGTCATCGCCAAGATGGATGAAAATGACAGCGACTTAGATTGCATCACCGAGCATCCAGGTTTTTCTAGCGTGTGCCTCGACGTATGGGTTCTCGAGACGGCATATTACCAATACTGTCAGCAGTATGGAGGAGCAGCTCGTAGAAATGCTTCAGAAAAATCAGTGAAAACAAAAGTCACATGATCTATGCTTAGTTGGCTTTGAGGAGGTACTTAAATTCAATGCAGAGCAAAGGGTGTGTCACAGGATTTCATTTTCTGCAGGTACTGAGACAATTACATACCAATAACATTTTTGTGTACATTCACTGACGAGTAAATATACAGCTTCTTGTTATCATAAATACATGCTTTAGCCAGCCCAATGAAGTTATCATTAGGGTAACTAGGTGTGTCACATTTGGGCAATAACAGGCTATTCCAGTATTGAAATTAAAAATATAATTAGGAATTTTATTGCGCTTACGCATGCCTAGTACCAATATGGTCACAAAAGAATATCAATAAATATAAACATTCAAGATGGATTGGATGTGTTCTTCCATGTCATCAACAGAAATTCTAAATTGTTTTTGTCTGCTCATATTGCTTTGTGTTCTCATTGACTTCAGCTGGAAGGGGGGGGGATTTCTGGTCTCTTTACCATCAAATAATTATATGGTCATGTTTAGCGCCACTCATATTTAGGAATTCATCACAATATTAATTCTTTATTTTTTTCCCCTCTGTCCTTTTACTTTCCACGCGGGAGGAACATACACACTGCCTACCATCAGCTAGCAAGATGGTGCTGGGGTTTCCTGGGAAGAGAAGTAAGGGTACTTCTCCCTTCATGTATTATAATTTGTCATGATTGTTACTCAATGTGAGAATTCACAGCACATCATTTCAACCAAGGGAAACCACTCCAGAACCTTCTACCTTGACATCTTTTGGTCAAGTGTCTCAAGTATAGGGTCATTATGGCCAGGTGCCAAATCACTTTGTTCCTCTTCTAAAACGACATGCCAAGGAAGAAGTAATTGATTTGGGTGAAGTTGGCGACTGCGATGAGAGAAAACGATAATCACTTGGTTTCTGTATTACAGCAACTTCAAACCTCACATCATTGTGAGATACCAGAAACTTCGTCCAATCAACAAAAGATGAGAAAGTAATACAGTACCACTGAATGAACATCCCATCAGAATTCGGTCCCTTGAATGTGTACTATGAAACAATATTACATGGAGAAAGTAGAAAAAGCGACCAGAAACTATAACACACAAAGTGAGCAAATGAAAACTCTTGATAGTTGATGAAATTTACAGAGAACGCAGAGAATTTTCTGAAAGAATAAAGACTCTTGAAGACCACATTTAACAGCTGAAACACAATACTGTGGTAACATACAATGACAACTAATTTACCCAAGTTCACTTGCCTTGTCTACAAGCTGTTGGAAAATCATGTTGGTCATAGCCATGTTGGGCCAGTCATCAAAGACCGTTTGGAATTTGTTGGAATAACACCATCAAAGTTGCCATCCAAAGCTACTACTGGGAATATGAATATTGTAACGGCCTGCAGATAGAATGCCGATTAAAATTATAACCCTGTTTGTTATTATTATTAACTTACCAAATCGCCAGCTTTTCGTGATTAAGCGCCGCGTAATGCTATGCGAGTGCCTTGCGCGAAGCACTGTTTGTAAACAGTGCATGGTCGTCGCGCGGCCATAGGAGCGCGTGCATTAATGATTTTACACGTAAATTGCCATAGGCGAGCTTAACTCTGAAAAAGGATTCTGTGCGCCACGGCGGTATATGCAAATTAGGGTTGCTTCCGGACGGCGCGCGTACTCTTAGGTTACGCGATCCTCCTGTTACACCCACGTCTGCATTTTACTGGTAAATATACGAGCCAATTACGGTTCGAGACTTTTCGATAGATTTTTGGTCGTCGTCTAGTCGTTATCCCTACTCCGGAATAACTTTCATAATTTGTCTAGCTTAGTATTGACAATCGTGGTATCTGTATCTAGTGATGTGTGTAATTTGAATGAAAATGTTGACTAGTGTGTTTTTGTTTTTGATTAATTGCAGCGATTTTAATGGCTGTGGACCTTGCCAGACTGGAAGTCAGCACCGTGTTAATAGTTGTTGTGATGATATCCTTAATGCAGTTCTTAACGATATATCTAGCAGTAGGGATCAGACGGGAACAGTGGAGACTCTACCGTCAGATGGATGATGTAATGATACAAGTTCGTGCAGCAACGAATGCCGTTTTGTACAGTGTGAGAGCGGAGGAGAACCACCGGCCCAGCCGATGGACAGAGCCCCCGAGGAGGAGAGAAAGAAACTTTGGGACGCCAACCGTGAGAACTCAGGATGGAATCTCTTCCCACAGTGGAGCACCTTCATCATCTGTTGATTCCAGGAGGGCAATTGTAGCCCGCTTGGAACCTATCCAGGAAGGGCTGGAGGAGAAAAGTGCGGCCGATCGATATCTTGATATGTCCGGAACAGTACTAGTACCGCGACGCAGTGATTTGTTTGGGGAGTGGGAGACGCGATTGTAGTGCGTGCAAGATGTACATAGTGTTATCAATTGTGACGTTCGAGTTAAAATGTTTTAATATGTTCGTGACAGTGCCGCCACGCAGTGAATGGTTGTTGAGCGGGGAAGCGAGTGCAGTGTGTGCGAGGTGTACATAGCGATGTTATTTGCGATGTCAAGTTAAAGTTTACCCCTTGTTGTATTTGCCGATAGATGTATTCATCCTTTAGCAGCAATGTCGTTTGGGATGGATTGGTTGAACGCCACCGGTTTCTTGAGCCCGTGGACGGACAGGAGAGAACCGCTAGTGCTATCCGGGAACACCGCAGTTCGTTTAGTGTGCCAGGACCATGGGAAATCACAGAAGGAAGCAGGTACCCGGAGGAGTGGACGATTGGGGAACCTACGTCGAGGCCAAAGGATACTTCACCCAGGACAGTTACGCAGCCGAGGCAAGATGGTGCGGGCAGCGGACTGCAATATAAACTAAGTGCTGGGGAGCCCGAGAGGATGGCCATCGGGGTTGCTACGGCTGGACGGAGGAAGTGGTGCGTATTTTGCAAAAACAACGGAGAGGATGAGCGGGTTTATATGTCGAAACAACTGAAGGATGTACTGGGGGTCGTGCAGTGCCCCATTCTTCGTGCCTACACATGTCCCATCTGCAAAAGCAGCGGTGATAATGCCCATACTGTGAGCTATTGCCCGTCAAACGACACCGTGAGTTCCGTGCTTTATCGGACCCCACGGAATAGTGTTAGAAGGCGGAGTGAGTTTGTGCTGGTGCGGCTGTGGGGAGCGGAGCACTTGTAATAATGTAAATAGACGGGGCGCCAGAAGATAATACGGGTACAATTATGTTATGATATAGTAGGTTAGCAAATTACGAGGGGAGTGATTCATATTAAGGATCTCGTTGTTGTTGTTGTTACAGGAAAATGTCTGAACGCGGAGTATCCTACAAATGTAGCTTCTGCGGAAAGGAATATTCGGCTGTGAAATCGCTCAGGCGACACATCCGGGAGAGGCACCAGCACAGCTGCAGGTTTTGTTCGTTCGAGGCGGCGACCCTGGAAATTCGAGATGAGCATGAGAAAACGAAGCATCCCGAGCGATCACCCGTGTCACCCCGCCCCAAATTGAAAAGCGCCGTCGTGAGAATAGGCCCCCTGCCGAAGAAGATATTGGCGTTAGAGTACATCTCCAGCGATGACGGAGAAGTTAGCGGGTCGGGGACTCCGGCAAAATCGAAGGCCACGACTGCAACATCCGAGAAGGGAAGAGCCCAACCAAAGCCTTCGGGCAAAAAGGAAGCAACAAGCAAGAAGGTGGAGGAGCCGCGGAGCTCACAAGGAAAGGGGAAGGAAGCAGCCACCGGTTGATCAGCCGGTTATCTCTGTCATGGCGTCACCTATTTGGATGCCGGCTCCAGAACTCACGACCCAGATTTCGACGATAGCCCCAGCGCCGGTGAGGAAGACCCCCCGTGTTGGAATTCCGGACCCCATCAAGCACGCCTTCCTGCAACGTGGGAACTCAGGCGTCGGACTCGGAAGGATCGACAACGGAGGAGCCTAGGAAGTCGGACAGAGAGCTGAGGAGGCTCTTCGAGTCGACAAGACGCGCAGCGAGGAGTGCGGATTCCCGTGCAACGACGTTTAACCGTAATTACTTCGAGCAGCATCTGGGCAACGGGGTATGGACGAAGATCACATCGGAGACCATTGTATTCCCGGACGGCCGGGTTTACAAGTTCACTACTGAGGAGCGTTCCAAGAGGGTGCTGGACGCGTGAGAAGACCGAAGACGGAGAAGAAAGAAGAATTTAGTTAAATTGTAATGAGTTAATGCATGTAATAAATGTTGTATTTCGGAAATAATTTGAAGTAATTGAATTGTATATACATGTATATAGGTGTTGAATTGCGTTTCAACGACCGATGAAGTAAGAAGACAGCTGAAGTAAGAAGATAAGTGAAGACAGAAGAAGAAGACCGAAGAATGGTTTATGGTGCCTATAATTTAATATTAATGTAATTATGATTGTATGTTTCAATTTTAATCCTAGTGCATGCCGTTTTGGCCCGCGTGTGAAATGCGGGACGCATTTAAAGAAAGAGGGGGATTGTGTAACGGCCTGCAGATAGAATGCCGATTAAAATTATAACCCTGTTTGTTATTATTATTAACTTACCAAATCGCCAGCTTTTCGTGATTAAGCGCCGCGTAATGCTATGCGAGTGCCTTGCACGAAGCACTGTTTGTAAACAGTGCACGGTCGTCGCGCGGCCATAGGAGCGTGTGCATTAATGATTTTACACGTAAATTGCCATAGGCGAGCTTAACTCTGAAAAAGGATTCTGTGCGCCACGGCGGTATATGCAAATTAGGGTTGCTTCCGGACGGCGCGCGTACTCTTAGGTTACGCGATCCTCCTGTTACACCCACGTCTGCATTTTACTGGTAAATATACGAGCCAATTACGGTTCGAAGCTTTTCGATAGATTTTTGGTCGTCGTCTAGTCGTTATCCCTGCTCCGGAATAACTTTCATAATTTGTCTAGCTTAGTATTGACAATCGTGGTACGTAGTTTGTGGTATTAATTCTTCTTTTGTGTTAGGAGTTTAGGTAGCGTTGCCTCGGTGGAGAGTAAACTGTATCGGAAGGGTGCCTGACGGTTTGCGTGCTGTTGGGTACATTGGTGCAGCATTTTATGTCTCGTAACTTAGTTCACGGCTAGGTTGTGCGGGTGGAGAAGGTTCGTGCTGTCAGCCCCCTTCTCTACTGGAACGTGCATAAGTCTGTGACGAGTGGAAGGTAAGCAACTTGCGTGTTGCTTGATTATTAATTATAGGCCGGGTTGTGCGGCAGTGTGAGGTTTGCGACTTTCGTCCCCCTTCGTCTGCACGAACACGCATAGGTCTAAGTATCAGGCCAGATTGCGTGGTAGTCGGAGGTTCGTGACGTGTGTCCCCCTCTCGTTGCAGGAACGCACATAGGTCTATGTCCGTAGTGGGAAGTCGGCGACATCTTGCGTGGTGTCGGAACTGACGGTTCAACGGTTTGCGTGCCGTTGGTGAGGCTCGGTACAGGTTGAGTTAAGTCCTCGAATATTAGTCATTATAAATATAAGCACTTATATAAGGGCACAGCCGTCCAAATAGAAGGCTGTGCTCATAGGATTGTGCAGTAGAAGTTTAGGTAGTGTTATTATAAAAAGGGGGCACGCCAGTATATAAGGAGTGCCTCTGCTATTTCCCACGGGTTACAAATTCCCGTTCTTTTTATAATTCCAAATTGGGTTCTGTGCAAATTCCTAGATTGGGCACTATTCGAAATCTGTCCCAGGGTATTCTTTGGTGTTGATTCCCAAATTGTGCACCACGGGTAATTTACGTAGTTTCTTGAGGTTAGTTCCCAAATTGTGCACCAGGGGTAAATCCGCTGTTTTGGTTAGATATATGAGATTAGGAACCGTGGTCTTCTGGCGCCCCGTTCTTTAGGCACTTGTATTATAGTGGGAACAATTAGTCTCGTTCCAGACCTGTGTAAATCATTGTGTAAATTCCAAATTCTTAGTATACCACAGGTCTGTTAGTTGCAATCTGGCTTGAGATGAGAGTTGAGGGCATAGCTTAAAAGTAGAACAGGCTAGGTTGTACAGGTGATGAAGACTTGTGATTTCGGTCCCTCTTCCTCACTGTAATGTGTATAAAGTCTGTTACCGGGACTAGTTTATGGGTGCTGCTGTTGTTGTTGTTGATGTTGATAGCATCTTCTTGAATTGATCTTCCTTAATACTCGGTACAACACCTGCGTGTGTCTGGCCGGGTTTCAATAGAAGTAAAAACTGGCCATTTGCCGGGTATATAAGTCTCCAAAAGTGTCATTATAAGTGCTCCGTGTGCGATTGTGTTGTGTGGTGAGTGGAGAATTAATCAAGGACCTTGAGGCCATATATTTTGTGCCGAAACGAATCCCATGTCTAATATATAAGCGTGTATAACATCCCCATTCCCCATTGGACATTACCACTCGGCCCAAGGGTTTTTGGGACACGCTAGCACAGGGGGAGGGAACAGGATAAAAAGGGAAACAATCAACATCGTGAAGTTCGTGCGTGAGTTCCGCTGTTCAGGGAGAGAGTGTGAGTGCTGATTGAACGAATCACAGAACACAGACACAAATACATCATACAAGTATTGTGCCCCTCCTCCCGGGATCCAGTTTGGGATATTGGTATTCGACCGAGTTCCCGTCACACGTTTGGTGTCAGGATTGCCCGGGACCCCGTTCCGTTCCAGTGTAACCCAGTGCGGACCCCGTTCCCAGCGTCATCGACCGTTGTTTGTGGGGAGGACCCCCCCCCCCCCCCCCCACCCCCCCCCCCCCCCCCCCCCACCCGTCACAATATCCTGAGGCTAGCCCTTGCCCCCCCCCCAAAAAAAATAAAAATAAATTAAAAAAATTAGAAGAGTTTTTCCAAACAAGATCATACGTTTCTATACGTGATAGACAAGTAAATACTCTAATACTCTCAGAAGTACATGGGTTATCATGCCAACTTATTCAGATGGTAACTCTACTTACTCAAGTCAATCAAGCAAGATTCTTAAAGGTCTGAGTCTAATGAGGAGGAGGATGGTGATGTAAAAGCAGCAGAGATTGACAATTTTGTCTCGGTCTTGGAACTTAATTATAATACAATTTTTGATGATGCAACATATGTTCTTAATCAGGGAAGACAAACAAGGTTGAGACAACCAGAATCAGTTCCAGATGAGGATGATGTCCGTACATAAGTACTGGCTTTTAGGCATGCGAAACCTTGCGACCAAGTCTGCAGAAGACACCTTGAGTACATTTAAAATGGTCTTGAACGACATTTACAACAGTACCGACTCGGAACCTGGAAATCGCATCTTAGACATTTTTAGGCCACATAAGAAGTATCATGTCAGACTGGGCTTCTACAGAAAGGAAAAGGCATGAGCTGCCGGAATCATTCCAAAGAGAAAATTTTGCCTGAAGTCTCCACACGAAGAGGGTCATTTTGGCCGGGTGCCAAATCACTTTGTTCCTCTACTGAAACGACATGCCAAGGAAGAAGTAATCGATTTGGGTGAAGTTGGCGAATGAGATAAGAGAAAACGATGATCACTTGGTTTCTATATTAAAGCAACTTCAAACCTCATATCATTGTGAGACACCAGAAACTTCATCCAATCAACAAACTGCAAAAGAGGGAGTAAAAACAGGGCTACCACCATGGGCCCTGAGATATAGATGGCTAGGTTAAGTGTCAAGTTGACTGATTTACGATGATTCTGTGTACAGGTAACATAAAACCTTGAAAAGACTGAGAGACAAGTCAGTGTGAAACTCAATCACTTTGCCTGCTGTTGTCATTGACAAAAACAAATTACTCCATCATGACTCAGCTGCTCAAGAACATAGTAATTCATATCAACATCAACACACGATTAGATAAGAATGTGGTCTTTTTGTCTTCAGGTAAGATGACATGATCATGGTCTGAAATGTAATGAAAAAAACCCCCCACAAATATGTATTAATATCCAGGCCTATTTATGAACTCCTCTGGTAGACTCTCATGACTGTAGACTCATGGGCCCGTATTCTGAAATCAAGCTTAAATACGTTCGGTCTAAATTTAGACCCGAGTTTACGTTAAAACCTGACTTAAAGGGACTGAATCGTGGGCCATCGACCGCCTGATGAGAACAAAACTCACGGCGTCACAACCCTGTTCCGCTAGCTCCGTTTCGCGTGGGTGTGTGATGTGTTGCGAAACCAGTTCGATGGCACGCAGCAGCGCACTGGCAGATCATGTATTCAGTACGGCCAATGAGAAGCAACAAACTCAGAGGAGGTCCTTTCAAATTTACCGAAACGTGCCGAATTGATTATTCGGGCTCTTTCGTATTAGCGTGTGCGTCCATCGCGGTCCGCTGAGTACTGCAACGAAATAAACACTCCACAGCGTATATTATGTATAACTCGAAACAGAGCTGGCGAACGGGGTGACGGCCGTGAGTTTTGTTCTCATCAGGCCGGTCGATGGCCACGATTCAGTCCCTTTAAACCCGAACTCCAGTCTAAGTCAGGTTTAACTCCATTTCCGTTTCTGAAAGTCAGGTTTTGTTAAACCCAAGTCTAACTCCAGTCTAAGTTAAACTTGAGTTTAATTGCCAAGGAGATGTAGTCTGCTTCTACTGCACATGCTCAGTAGGGTTCATCCACATCCCTAAAAATGGATGACATTGGTGGTAGCACTAAAGGCAAGACCAAGGCACAGAAGTGCAACTGGCATGCAGACGAGAAGCACTTCCTGCTGCAATTGATTGAAAGCAAGGTGGAGGTTTTGGAGAACAAAAAAATCAGTATCTAGTAAATTCGGCAAAAGTGAAGGAATGGGAGGCCATCCATCAGCTATTTTCAGCCAGGTATGGTAGAGCAAGAAGAACAACAAAAGAACTTCATGATCAATGGAAGAGAATGAAGTTGCAAGCCAAGCAAGAATGGTCGCACTTCAACCAGAACAAGGCCAAGACTGGCGGCGGTCCCCCACCCGAGCAGCCTTCTGCTATGTCTGTGATGGTAAAAAATCTCGTCCTGGATGACTTTTACAAATAACAAACCCATTCGACTGCGACGCCGTGGTGACGTTGTCAAATCCAGATGCAGTGTCTACTCTCCGTTCCCTGGCTGGAGACAACCAGGAATTTACCGTTTCTGGGTAAGTAACGTTAGACTTTATTTATTATTGAACATGTCCTGCTAATCTACATGACCGCGATATTTATAATCTTGTTTCAATCAACTTCGTCGCAATAATTTTTGGCGATTTAAATACACTGCGCTACTCGCACGCACGACGCGTATCGATCGTCTGCCGGCTACACACACACTGCTGCACACGTCCTGTATGGAGCAGGCCAGGCCAGGCCGGTCAGCTCGGCAGAGTTAAGACGACGTTCACGATCCACCTGTCCACGGGTCAGTAAAGCTTACATTAGAGGAATATGCCAGGTCGTAGACATAGTGCGATAAAATCACCACTTAAAAGTAAAGACAAGTCAACTGTTACAATTTTTATGGTCTTACCTAGTAAAGAGGTAATCATGAAAATTGTCCCGATTCTTACGAATATATCAACCACATTATGCTACATTTCAAGCATTATCTTCAATAAATTGACACAAACAGATGAACATAACAGTTTGTGATGGTTTGATGAGGCCAGATAATTTAAGGATATATGTGAGCGAATCATAGTGGAAACCATGAAATGGACAGCAAATGTAATATACCATGATCATAGATGGTCTTTTTGTCCTTCAGGTTAGACGACAATGATCATAGTCTGAAAAGTAATGAAAAAGAACAGCACAAACATGTATTAATGTCCTCTGATGATCTCCTTGTTTTGTGTTTTCAAGATGCAATTTTCTCCCAGAATGTCTGTATCACTGGAGCATTTTACTATTATTATGAAAGGAAAGTAGCTCCATTCAAGCCAGACAATTTTAACTAAATTCTTGCTGTTTCATTTTGTACATGTATTTTTGCAGGATACTTAGCTTTAAAATCAGAAAGTGTTCCATGACACTATTTATCTTGTTTTCTCCAACAGAATTTGGCTCACTAAAAAAAATCCAAAGAAATGGAGTCAATGGTATGCCCAATTTGAAAGAGGCAGTGCTCCAGGTAAAATCCAATGACTTCTACAAAGGAACTGTTATTGGATTTAATGTAATTGCTCTGGCTGAAAAAGTGGACTTTTCATACAAGAATTTCAAACATTCGTCAAAACTGATCATAAATAAGACGACAGGTAAAAAGATGGGTGCAAAGGACAAAGTGGCAGGACCGGTTGCCAATGCCCATATCTTGACTGCCTTTCACAAGTACAGGCACAGTGAAAGTGCACGCAAGGCCTGTCAGCAGATGCTGGGGATTAAAGACGATACTGTAGCAACAGAATACACCTTCTTCCAACAGTTTATACTGCGGACTACCCTTGAAAAAATTGTGAGAAGGGATTCCTTGCTGAGCAAGGAAGAGTCAATTTCCCTGTCGTTTCATGATGAACAGGTATTACGCTATGTGGCAGGATATATACCATATTCTCTACACAAGAAATACAGAAGGATGAGATGTTCAGATGCTCAATGGCTTGCAGAGTTTCTGGAGGACTGAAGGAAAGTTGATGACAGCACACAATCAGACACTGTTCTCCAGTACACATCTGTGTGGCTGACTTTCCAGAATAGTAGCGGTCTGTTCATGATTTCAGACAAAGTCTACAGTTTGTTCTGGGCCCTGTTTCATAAAAGTTATGTTAATTTTGACATTCTACACCAATTCATAGCTCTGATTGGCTGTGAAACAAAAGGCACTGAAGCAACTGTGCTTTACAGCCAGTCAGAGCCATGAATTGCAGTAGAATGTCAAAGTTGACATGATATCAACCTTTATGAAACAGGGCCCTGGTATCTGGAGATTGTGACAAGAAAGTCCTTGCAGCTGGGGTGGAATTTGGAAATGAGAATGTGAAACATCCGCTGCACAAGGAGATATGTGGAAGCCCACACGTTCAAAATATGTGGACCAGCAATATGGAGAAATTGGCTCCTATCTCCATGCTTCAAGCTTACTCTGTATAGTTTGTAACAATACATTTTAAGTTACAGCGTAACAAGCCTTAAGAACTGTAAGAATAAAGCCAGTATTCAAAGCACTCATTTAACAGGAAGAGGTAGAGTTTTCCCCAATACAATGTTGAGTCCAAGTCTTTGTGACATCAGGTGGATTTCATTTTGGACTCAAACTTGTCTTCAGATTGGACTGGGGCAGTAGTTCCTGAGAGTGGAGTAGACCAACATCACATTTGTCATAATCACAAAAAGATTGACAATCAAATACGGTTGCACTTTTTTGACACACCCTGTACCAATGTCTTAATTTACCCCATTGACAGAGATGTTGGCATGGTAGGTTTACCATTGAATTTATCACATAGAAACATTGTCATGCAGTATCATGCAAAAGAAGGACGAAAGAATTTCTGGATCAATATTACAATGGATGAACGTAATCCCACCATCGTGGGCATTAACAGGACATTCAACTTAGGACCATGCTAAGTAACCTTAATGGCTTTTCAACATCAAAAACTTTTATGAAAGTCACTTCAAAACAGTCCAGTAATGTTTGGCTCCAATGAATCTTCACAAGGATGGCTCCTAGCAAACATACCACAGGTTCTTTTCCCACATTCAATCAAAATTACATAGTAATGTTACAGAAGTCAGATTAGCAACCAATCATATCATACTAGGATCAGATGAAGAAAAGGCCCTCAAAAAGCAATGCAAACTTCTTTTCATAATTGAATTCTTGTGCTTTACACTCGTCACTTACAGAGTAATGTTACAGAAGTCAGATTAGCGACCAATCATATCATACTGGGATCGGACAAAGAAAAGGCCTTCAAAAAGCCATGCAAACTTCTTTTCATAATTGAATTCTTGTACTTTGCACTCGTCACTTACAGAGTAATGTTACCGAAGACAGATTAGCGACCAATCATATTATACTACCATCAGATGACGAAAAGGCCCTCAAAAAAGCGATACAAACTTCTTTTCATAATTCAATCGTTGTATTGTGTTTGTAACACAGTCTCTTGACACATTCATTTGGATTATACTTAATAGCTGACAGATTGTACCATCTCATGTTTGCATCCCACAGTCATCTTTTATGACTCTGTTTTCCTGTACCATATCACTCTGCTGTCCTTCTCATGTCAGATTGACATTAATTTCTTTATCATTCTCATGTGCCTCATGTCATTATGTTGATCCCCTGGTCATTTCATTTCCTCTGCCACCAACCATCTCAATTTACTGGATTGTATATATATCATGGTCAGTTTGAAAAATAAAGACACTTGCTAGTCAGATCGAAATCGTGCGAGTCATGCTTAGTTATTGAGTCTGTGTATCTACAGTAAGACTACACAAAACCTTGCACTATGCACTTGTCACTTAAAGGACAATGTTGAGAGATATCAAAGACAGTCAGGGTTCATATGGCACCGCAGAAATTAATAACATCTTACATGAGATATTTGGAGTATCTGGACCACTGTCCATGAAAACCATTTATGACTTTGATTGACAAATCCAGCAGCGGAATTAATCTTTTGAAATTAAACAACCGCCCTTTCAATCCTTATCAAGAGATTATGTTTCCAACCCCCAAGACTGTTTAAGAGTGAAGCTGGTTTTCAAGACGTTTGTATGCCAGGCCGAGGTAGAGTTCCCACAAACTACCAACAGAGCCCACTTCAAGGAAGGACTCAGAGATGCAGTCAACACAAGGTGCAGGAGGGTTGCTCACACTCTCAGGGGTCAGATGAGATCGAGATTATGTATCTGTAGCTATTGTGACATTCAGTTTGTAAATGTTATAAATATAGTAAATATTGTAAATACTGTAAATATGATTTTAATGTGACAATAAATGAAGTTGATTGGTTTGTTTGTCTCCTGTTTATAGTTGTTGATGTCATGCACAGTGATGATGATTTCAGTAATGAGGACACATTGTTTAGTTTGTGTACGATAAAAGTACAAGTATACTTCAATATTCAAGAAAAAACTTTCATAAAAATAAGACACATTTTCATTCCATTCCAGTCAAAAACCATTAGAGTATGTGACCACCTCCTTGCCAATTTGTCTCCAAAGAAATATGAAACAATCTCCAGAACATACTGTTAACTATTAAGAGATAATTTCCCCAGTCATCAAAGGCTTCATAGCATTGTCCTCACCAGAAATGAAGAACATCACAGTCTTCCGATGGGTATAAAATATAATGTCTTTTATTTGATAGACAACAGAGAGAACATATAGGCAGCTAGGAGAGGGCAACATCTGAAGAGTGATTTTACACATGACTATGGCATTTCGGACACTAAAAAAAGTTCTCTTCACAGGACTCATTTTGTTGAATGCAATTGGAGCACTTCTCCAGTATTGGGTGAATGGCAGGCCACCAACCATTAGACAGGCCCGTTAGAAGACAAGCAAAGGCAGTGGGACACATTGACACAAATTGATGGAGTTCTGCACCGGAGAGTAAAGGAATCTGGAATTGAAATCAAGCAAGTTTTATTGACCACACCCAAGACCCAAAGTCTTAGAGGCTGTACATGACCAAACGGGATACCAAGCTTCCACAGGACACTGTCGTTTTGTCAGCGATGTTACTGGCCAGGGATGGCAGATGATGTCAAGGACTACTGTGAAAGTGTAAAAGTTGTGCACTTGCAAAAGCTGGGAAGAAACTTCATACCAAAATGGAATTCTTTTAGAGCAAGCAAACTCCTGGAAGTCCTTGCGATTGACCTTACGACATTGGAACCTATAGCAAGAATAAGGTTGAGAATGTCCTTGTGATGACCCACATCTTCACAAAGTACACGCAAGCCATACCAACAAGAGATCAGAGAACCACCACAGTCACGACAGTCTTGGTAAAAGACTGGTCTGTCCATTCTGGAGTTCTGAACAGACTGCATA
>JZLH01S0603673.1:14213-26144 GCA_001188425.1 Eucidaris tribuloides | reverse complement strand
ATTTGTGTGTGTGTGCGTGTGTGTGTGTGTGTGTGTGTGTGTGTGTGTGTGTGTGTGTGTGTGTGTGTGTGTGTGTGTGTGTGTGTGTGTGTGTGTGTGTGTGTGTGTGTGTGTGTGTGTGTGTGTGTGTGAGTGTGTGTGTGTGTGTGCGTTATTTTCATGCATACCTTTCTCAATAGAGTAGGCATATACTGTATTCTATAGTGTCAAAATAAATCTGACGAACTGACACAATTTAAAATACGGCATTTATGACATCAGTATCGCGTGTGCTACCAAAAACGTGTTCCTTTTCATATTTTTATGCCGATTATAAAATCAAATGCATTCCATTGTGATTTAATTAGTTGTTCATAGTAAGCTAAATGCTCACAAACTGGAGCAATGAATGTGTTTGAAAGACCGCGAGTCGAAACTAATCAGACAGATATTTGTAATGTTGCATAAAAGTCATCTAATTGTTTTTTTTTTTTTGGGGGGGGGGGGTTGTGTTGTGTTGGCATATCACTTCTAAATTATTGTGAAGTAATCCCTGAGCGAGCGCAACCTGAGTGAGAGTTCAGAATCATTGGTCTCTAAGTCTCGTTCTTAAAAACAAAAACAAAAACTGTCTACAACGGTATTTCACAGTGTTGATATTCAACTTGAGGATTAGTGCTGTATTGTGATTGGTAAACATAATTAGCCACTGTCCACAGTTTATGTATTTGACACAAATAATGCATATTCTGATTTCTGAAACATTTGATACGCCATCCATGGAGAAGTATAGGCTACTTTGCAAGGAAACTTTCGATAAAGTTCAAGACTTTTCATAACGACAATTCGGACAGTACCACCTTATAATTAAATTAGGCATGATCTCTCATATTTGGCTCATTACATATCAGTCACGATCAAAAGTAGGTCAATGATTGATGTATACTACTACAGATACATGGTATAACTTAGTTCGTGGAATAATGTTCTATGATCATCGTCTAACCGGGTGATGCGAAGTGTTGGAGTAGATTTGTTGGTTTGTGTGTATGTTACACAAAGAAACAGGAACGAAACGAGTCTTGGATTTAAACCGAAGAACATTAAATTAAAACTAAATTTTAGTGTACAACATAAGCATACCCCGTACTAATGTTGTACTCTGTATTTAGTCACACTTGTACAAATACTTATGAAAAATATCGATCCCATTGGGGAAAATTGTGATTATTTGAAATAGATTGCAAAATTTTTCTGTATGTTTACATGCTATATCAGGGCTGCGCATTATAAAAGGTTGCTCTGTTCTACTGTAAATACATGTAGATAGTAATAGTTATGGAAAATACAAAATTTAACAAATCTGTATCAATTCATGTCTGAAAAAAATATCAATATAAGCCTCTCTAACCCATGATCAAATTTCATTTGGGGGGTCAAGTGCACCCCCAAAACCTCCATCTGTACGCCATGTGACTACATGTACTACCACCACCACTAACGGTATACCACCGCTACCCATTACCCATTTTCCTTTCATTTCATCACGTTTCCCCATCAATTCAAACGACTAAAAAGCGTCTAAGCCAATGACGTTTCTGTTGTAATGACTGGTCTGTATTGGGAGGCGGCCGTGCATAATAAGTCTTGCACTTCGCGCCACTTGGCGGGAGAGGTTTGAAGGTATAGTACGTGTGCACAGCATGCACGTAAACACTACTACTAGCACATGCACATTGCACAACCATCCGTTGTCGCGCAATACGGGAAGTTCGGGAACAGTCATTTTGTCATCATTCTGTGACTTTGTTGCATTGTTTGGAAGATCATGGCTAATTTATTGACTTCATCGGCTCTCCAGGTATGTATTTCTGACTGTGTGCATGGTGTGTGCAGAAAAATAAAATTGATAATAAGCGAAAACGTCTGCATGAACTTGCAGAAAATGAGCGAGTTTGACTGAGTCGAGGTTTTGAAATTTGTGATGAACAATTTGTGTGAACTGTTGTGACTGGTGTGACATTCACTGTACTAAATGCCAAAGCTTGTAACTTATTCATTTCTTTTACATGTTGTAATTTCTCTGCATCGATGCTGGCTGACGTGACTCCCTGAGGTACCGTAACGAGTCAGTTACTTCATAGATCTACTTGCGCTGGTCTGTAATAAACAGATCGTCTTTGATAACCAGGAAGGATCGATTATAAGGACGTCTTCTTCACACACAAGTCAAAAATTGGGAAAGTTCAGTCCCCTTGGAATTTGCCGATGCAAAATAAGTGTGCTAGCTCCAAACTTTGATACATCAGTTCGGGAAATGTAGGAATTCTGCAACGTTGCAGATTTCTGCAACTGTAGCGTCATACCATTGCAGAATTCTGCAACTTTAACCCATGTTTTTAATGAAATTGTCTGAAAGCAAGCCATAAACATGTGATGCAAAACCATTCTGGCATAAACAAATAAAGCATCTGAAGATCTAACTTTTAGCCCTGTGATTTGAAAATTGTACGTATCGTTGTCATGGTAACCACTTATAAGACTTCTGCAATGTATTATTCCCATAGGCCACAAGCACAGTTGCAGATTTCTGCAACGTTGTGTTTTTTGTCTCAGTACAAGCCGTCAAGAGGTGGAACATGAATATTTTGCAATATTCAAGTAAAGAAGACTAATATCTAATTAGTTACGATGGTGATTTTAAAATCCTACCTATAATTACCGAGATATCAATTTTTGGCTGTTACCATGGCAACAAATTTTCGCCATCCCAGAAAAAATACAGATTAAATTTTTGTTACACCAATAATTCTACATACCAAATTTCTTGCCAAAAACATCAAGTAGTTGTCTAAAGTAAGGAAAACAAGTGGAAAATACCATTGCAGAAATCTGCAACGTTGCAGAATTCTGCAACGTTGCAGATTTCTTACATTTCCCGAACTGACATGTAGGTTTCAAAACTTTTGTGGGAAGACGGACAAGCCATAGACAATGCACTGCAAACTGCATGCTGCAACTCAACTGGCGTAGAATCTGTTTTTTAGCACTCTCAACTTATCTCCGTTTCTGCCATCCAAGCTCCGCAGGACAAGATGAAAACAAAATCCCCTCATACTATGTTGGTCATAAACAAAGACAATCTTAATTTATGAGGACACAAGTTGACTTCATTTATGAGGGAGGGTCGACATCTTCGTGTTTGTGAGGATAATCCTTGTTTACAGACCAGTGCCCCTTCTGTAGGAGGAACTAGCTAACGTTAGATCTAAAAGAAGAAGAAGAGGAGGAGGCCAGAGAAAGAAGAAGAGAGGTAGGAGGAAGAGAAGAAGGAAGAGAAGGATGAGAAGAAGGAAAGATAAGGAAGAACAGAAGAATGAGAAGAAAGAGAAGGATGAGAAGAAAGGATGAAGAGAAGGATGAGAAAGAAGGATGAGAAGAAGGAAAGATAAGGAAGAACAAGAATGAGAAGTAACAGAAGGATGAGAAGAAAGGAAAGGTAAAGAAGAACAGAAGAATGAGAAGTAACAAGGATGAGAAGAAAGGATGAAGAGAAGGATGAGAACAAAGAAGGATGAGAAGAAAGAAAGATAAGGAGAACGATGAGAAGAAAAAAGATGAGGAAGAAGAGAAGAAAGGATGAGAAAAAAGGATAAGGAGAAGGATGAGGAGAAAGAAAGATGAGGAAGAAGAGAATGAGAAGAAAGGAGAAGAAAGAAGGATAAGGAGAAGGATGAGCTCATGAGAAGTTTGAAGGATGAGAAAGAAGAAAAGAATGAGAAGAAAGAGAAGGATGAGAGGAAAGGATGAGACACAGAAGGAAGAGAAGAAAGACGATTAGAGGAAGAACAAGAGGAAGAAGAAATCTATACTATACAAATTGTTTGCTAATGTGTGTACAGCTTGTACACATTCACAAAATGATTGTTGGGTTGAATTGAAATTTAATTTAATTATTTTGGGATCTGTCATCTTTGTACAATTTTGAGAAATGAAAAACATTGCTTTACAACATCAATTTATTACAATCAATAGGTCTATGTTTACAAGTTATTGTTACAGGAACTAATAACCATTTTTAATGAATATTTACATAAGATACAGATGGAAAATACTGGAGGCCCCATCACTAGGCGAGCTTGATTGTAGATAAAGGCCTCAAAAAGAAAAGTGATTGTCTATGTATTGAGTACATAAGAGTAAAAAAAAGTTGAGAGTAAGAAGAAAAACAGAAAAAAAACAATGTAAACAAGTGTAAGAAGGAAAACAGACAAAAGCAGATAATACCACACAATGTGAATTTTATCATGTGGAAGGGATTCCTAGTGTTCTTTGAACAATAATTTTGGACAAAATTGGGGGACCTGACCCAGAACAGTCTTGGGCTCGGTGGCTCAACTTGGTGGGAGGGTAGTGACCTTGAGATATGCATGCCTTTGTCATCAACAATAAATCTACAATCATTTTCCAAGCATAATTAGAATGCAGGCCTTCAACTGGTCCTACTTTTTTTGTATGTTTTAGCATGGAATCATGCTTTACATACATGTATTTATGAATATATACCAGCATTGTATTCTGATACTTTTCCCTACTTTTTTGTGTGTCCTAATTTTCCTATTTTATCCCCTAAAATCATTATTTTCCTACTTCTAGTTTTAGAAAAAAAAAACAAAAGTTTGCAATGGGTTTAATACATGTATTTGTTTGAAGTTTGGTAGTCTTTACAGGTTGTTGCTGAGAGTGCTGTAACTACATGTACCATCATCACCTGTTTGTGAAGGAAAATTCATTCCCGCAGATGTCTGCTTTTTCGCCAATCTTAGATTTTTTTTCTGCATATTCCGCATGTTTCCATTTTCTTCGGAGTTACTACTCCATACACTACTTGTAAATACATGTATCCTACTTTCCTTCTACTTTGGTGAATTGAATCCTACTTTTCTCTTAGTTTTTGTAGAAGTTTGCTCAGGACTAATTTTCCCATATTTTGTCATACAGAGTTGAAGGCCAGAAAATGTACATGTTTCATTTCCTAGAAAATATTGATCAGAAAGTCGATCATTTTAGTTAATTTGTCTCAGGTTAAGTACCTTAGATCAAAGAACATACCAAATCTCAAGTATTTCAATTACTCCCACTTCTTGACTCCCTAATGGTAGGCCTATTCATAGCATGATCAACAGGGTTGGTCGGTAAATACCGGGTGGTAAATACCTGTATTTACCAGGAAATACCGCCTTACTATTTGTGACAAAAACGGAAAATACCGGAAATACATGTACCGGGAAATACTACAAAAAAGTTATTTCTTGAAGGATACTAACTAAAAAAAGTAGAGATTGTTGTTCAAGAAATGTGATTCAAACAGCGTAGGAAATAACCCAGGGCGATGGGCGATTTAGCCCTTGGCAGAGCCTAAATCGCCCCCTAAAATTCCCCAACCCAATTCTTTGGGGCGACCTTTTTCTTCAGATTTACTACGAAAAATTTCACATTTTTGTTTTTTATTATGGCATATTGAAACAAAAATGAATTAAATGGTTGCTTTTATGGATGAAGCACCAGCTCAATCATCAGCAGCAATCTTTTGCATTCTTCAAATTCTGATGTGCAACGAAAAAGTAGCCCCAGTGGTAGAAATATAGACCCCCAAAATTTAAAAATAGCCCCAAGGCTCTAATAAAAATCGCCCTTGAAAAATAAGAATGAATTCCTACCCTGGATTCAACACAAAATACAACAAAAAACTAACTTAAATGATGGTTGAGAACTAGGGACTCATTCTGATTGGTGGGACCAATTTTTTACACGGCCAAATCAATACTATAAAAAGAAGGAAAATCTAAAATCACCTGCTTTTATTTCAGAAACTTCTTTCAATCATTTCAGTCTGCAAATATAGGTGAATTGCTCCATAAATTCAGAACACTTAAAATGGCATACCCCATAGACAGTTGTTGATTCTGTCCCTGTATATCAGCAAGATGAGGGTTGCACACCACACATAACACTTGGGGAATTATTTACAATGCAGTACTATTTGTATGTACAGTATGTGAAATAGCACTGAATTAAGTTAATATCAATCATGACTAAAAATTGAAAAGAGGTTTCTAACAGTCTTTTCATCTAAAATTTATCAGTTCAAGATGGATTTGTGTAAGAAGAGCCCAAATGAAGGGCATTAATGGCCTTTTTAGTTGACCTTATACAACTTCAAGAGTACCCGGCTCGGTAATTGCCCACATATTTCCCAATATTTCCCACGTATTTCCCACCTGGGTGGGAAATACAGGTATGTCCGGGTAAATTGCCAACCCTGATGATCAATCGTATGCTTGTATGTTTGTAACAATATCATATCTTGTTCCATTTTGTTTATTTTTTTTCGGCAGGCCATTTTCAATGGAGAGCAAATAATGTCCCCAGTCCTTCAGCTATTAGTGAGTATATTCGTAGTGTTGAAAGTATTTGTTAAAGATAAATCATCAACAAATATGTAAAGCTGCACTTGTAACCAGATAATTGTCTTAATTTGATTTCTAATCTAAACTTTCAAAAATACACTTCACTGTCAACATGTTATGTTTTGATACATAGATGCATTTACATTAAACCATTATCTCTGGCTTCTTTATCATTTTATGTTTTACCAAATGGAGAGTTTATATCACTTAATCTTTTTGATACAGGAAAATGTAAGAAAAACTGAAAAAAAATCTCATTAGCACCAATACACTTAACATGAATGATAGAGGCAGAGTTTAATTTTAACAATCTGACAGCAGTCAAATAGAGTCTATAGAGTTTCATGGTTATATATTTGTCTCTACAGGCTTGTAAAAAGATGAATGCTGCCCCTAGTGGCAAGGCAGTGGATCGTTACAGACTGCTCCTGTCGGATGGAGTTCACAGTTGTACAGGTACAGTATAGGCAGGGCTCGACACTAGCACTTGCCCACTTGACCTGGGAAAGTAAGTTTTGCTTCTGGGCAAGTGAAAATGCATGAATTTTCCACTCTAGAATCAAAGGAGTAATTAAAAACTTGTATTTTTGAATTCAGTTTCAGTTTTGTGTAAATTCCAATAAAGTAGAAATTGTAAAAATAACAAGGTACTATCTCTAAAGTAATACAATTAACCACCATTTTGTTCACTTGGGCAAGTAAAAAATTTTTTCTAGAATGAAAACAAAAATTTGCTTGCCCGATCGGGCAACAAGCCAATAAAAAGTTAGTGTGGAGCCTTGGATGAATGTCATGAATTGGCAATTATGCCACCTTTTGTGATTTAAATGTCGAGAAGTCCCCATTTTTTCATTTGCACACAATTTTGTACTTTTATTCATTTGTCTTCAAAAGCCAACTTCCTTATGCTTGTTGCCTCAGTATACCCAAACAAAAATGATTACCGGTATGGATGCTTTTTTGCAAGAATTTTTTTCACCTTCTCAACTGACATGTAAACTTGTAAAAAAAAATAAAAAAATAAATAAATAAATAATAAAAATCTGTGTACAAAACCAATGGGGAGTTCTACACATTTTGATCACAAAGATCAAAGAATCCCCCGCAATATGGCTTAAATAAACTTTCAATATTCATAAATTTTGAATGATTCAGCCAAAATTGCTCAAAATTTCACTGTACCTTCTGTTTCTTCTTGTTTTGTATATCTCTGAATGCAAATAAACGTTTCAATTTCATTCGGTTTTAATGAAATTAAAGAAAGCAGTTTACATCTTAGATTTCTATGAATTTAATTTTAAAGTGCCATGCAAAGGGTTAACAAACTGTACAAATTTTATCACTCTTAATATGCTTCTCTTTTGCTTTCTTGTTTCCCAGCCATGTTAGCGACTCAGCATAACGACATGGTAGTCAGTGGAGAGCTAGACGTGAAGGCTGCCATAAGGCTCAAGAACTACTCCTGTAATCACATCGCCAACGACAGGTAAAACGTCCTCATTGAAATATTTTACCACCACCAGTTTATCCTCATTTTCTCAGTTTTCTCCACTTCTATTTGGCGGAGGCGTCATGGCTTAGCGGGTAAGGCCATGGCTTCCTGATCTAGAGATCCCCATTCGAGTCCCATCGCGGTCGGTGTTTGTGTCTGTGGGTAGGACACTTCATTCGCATTACCTCTCTCCACCCAGGAGTATAAATGGGTACCTGAGAGGACTGAGAAAGCCAATTTGTGAATGATTTAGCTCCTCAGCGCCTAACAGGCAGCTGGGGTAGGACATTGGTCCCATGATCAGGGGTTTATGTGTGAAGTCGTGTGAGACAGCGTTTATGTAGTGATACAAGACTTTACACCCTCATCATTCTGCTTGCAAAAATTACAAGCTGATTTTACAGTAGTCCTCCAGGATCTCTCATCAATTTTTTGGTGATCTTTCATGAAATTATGGTCTCTGTAATCTTAATGTATCACTGGTTGTTTAGGTTTTCACCAGTCTTTCAATGATCCCTCAATAATCTTTCAGTTATCTTCCCCCCAAAATGTGGTAATTCTTGAGGGACTGTCAAAAGATAATTGAAAGACTAGTTAGCTAGGCCCTTGACTGCTCCTGACAGATCGCTGGAAGACTATTTAGAACCCTTTCAAAAAATTCTGGAGACCATGAAATTCACTAAAACATCACTAAGGAATCATGAAAGACTTTAGAGATCAGTGAAAGTTCACTGAGAGATCTGTCAGTTTTTACAATCTGTCAGAGATCTTGTCCTATGTGGAAGGGCCCCATTACCTGGCTATACACCATTTCAAACAATGAACACGATTTTCAATGTGACAAACAAATTGTGAGATATATTGTTGAAAGGTTTTAAACTAGTCACTGAAAGTGCAGCAATACCGTGGATAATTTGTATGCCTTTAATATATGAAGAATATATTTGTGGCATGTCCTCTGTAAAGTATTAGCAGTTGTGATCACTCCAATTTTTTATTATTGGGTGTAAATTTCAAAAATTAAGTAAAAACAACAACTACTTGAAATAGACTAGGCAATCAACCGATTCTATCAATCGATCGATTGCACTATCAATAATTTTTCTGTGTATGTCTTGATCATTAACACACACCTAGTGTGTTGATCAATATTGATACTGAACTTCAATAGTTAAGCACAAATGTATGCATATAGCCAGAACGAGCATGCATAAAAACCGGTGCTTTCGGAGCTGAACGTAAAGGTAAATGACATGATTGGGGGTAGTCCTCAACTTGGGCTGAAACTACTCTAGAATCAAGTAAACTATGCCAGGATTCTCCTGTGAAAATCTTATAGTCAAACGTTGACTCATTCTAAAATAACTAATGAAAATGTCCCTCGTGACAGACAAACCTGCTGTGTGGCTCTCTATGAGTCTTATTTTTATCGTGCCCCGATAGAATTAATGTTTATGCTTGTTTCTTCTTAATTAAACAAATTAGAGACAAATCCTTCAAGCTGGGAGATCCACTCCAGCTGGTGTGTAGGTGGTATATATTCTAACTCATTTGGTTCTTGAGGCATTTTCAAGTGTTCCCAATCATGTCACTAACCTTTAAACATGCGGAACACAAGTGCCAGAATATGTTTTGAAAATGGTTATGTTTTCTTGAGGCATTTTCAAGTGTTCCCAATCATGTCACTAACCTTTAAACATGCGGAACACAAGTGCCAGAATATGTTTTGAAAATGGTTTTTGGTGAAATTCTCCACTTGTTAATCGCTTTGTTATTTTCAGGAGGGTCATCATTGTTCTGGATCTGGAGGTGGTGAAGAAAGGTACCGAGGTTGGTGGTACGATTGGTGAGCCCGCCCCGATGGGCCCGGGACAAGCGTCACGGCAACCGGGGCAAGCAGGTGGTCAAGGTAGGCAACATTGTCGCGGTAACCTAATTTGTTCGCTATCTTGTGATACTGAACCGACATCTGAGATTTGGACTGATAAAGAAAGTTGGTTCCCTAGCTTCAAGATTACATTAAACCATTTTCACCTAAAATTGATAAACAACGATTTGTCACTCCATGAACAATATTCCTTTTTTTTATATCAACTGCAAATATGAACAATAGCCAACCAAAACACCAAGGATCGAGAAGACCAATCAAGTGGTTCACTGAAACTAAATAAAATTTACTTAATTAAAATTGCCTGTGGGGGAAATCAAATGAGCACAATTTATGAACTGCTGTTTTCCAAAAGAAACCTGTGTACACGGCTCTTGAAAAAATGTTCCAACAACATTCCCTGGCAGATTGTTCCAGGCCTTAAAAGCTGTGTAGATGACGCATCTATCTATCCGATGACATTTTTCTGTAGGAATTGAGACAGTGAGATCGGGAGTAGAAGTACTGGCCTTGGTCACACACCTTTTTAGGGGCGGAGGGAGCATAAGTCTTTTGGACTCTGTTTGGCATGCACTTTGTACAAGACACAAACAGCTAACTTACTGAGACTCGATAGTTAATGTAGTACCAGAAATTTTCGGAAGCATTTAACTTCACTTCATTTAATTTCACGAGGAATCTAGATTCATGAAAGTAACTTGCATGCAAAAGTTTGTGTCAACACACCCTCGAATGCCAGTACAAGACTTGGTTGACGATTCATGACAGTTTCATGGACACGAATGGCTTTTCGCTCCTGTTCGAGTTTCACGTCGCAAAAGTTTAGTGCTTTACAGTAATAGATGCACTAATAAATTGACAAACCAGTTATAGATACATTTTAAAGCCTATTTTAATGTTTACATCATTTTAGCCAAATTCAGTGATTGTAGAGAGTTATCAGTATTTTTTTTTATCCATTATCTTCTTTTTCCACAAAACAGCACACAGATAATGTTTTCTCACACAGTAGGTGGTAAACTATCTACCACCCACCCATTCTTAAGAAAAAAGAAAATGCTGCAAGTATTGTAGCACTGCAAATTCTTGACCCAGTTTTGACATATCACTATCTCACTTGAAATTTCTTTTTACACCATTGTAGCACCTGTGGCTCAGCAGCCAAGAACCAATGGAAGTGCTCCCATGATGCAACAGCAACAAAATCAACAGGCAAGGCCCACAAGCTATGGTACAGGAGGTATGCAAAGCTCACATTTATGAAACCCATTGCTCCGTGAATGTTGCATCATTTGGGAGCAGGGGATTTTTTTTTATGCTGTTCATATTTGCAACAGATTTCTTTCTCCCAGATGCGCACCGGTTTGCCGAGAAGACAAGCGGATCCATACCTTTTAATTCGAATGACAAATGTCACTGAAGTTCCTACCAATGACATTTATCGTAAAATTAATGCACAATGAACTAAATAAATGAGTGAAAATGTATTGTCTCGATAGCATTTGCATTTTTACAGTAAATCGTACAATTTGGAAAGGTTATACACATAAGTCCGAAATAATCCAGTCCCTGGTTAACACACCTGGATTTTTAGCCCAGCACCCAAAGTGTTATGAATACCTAGGCTGCTGGATTATTTGATAATCAGATCCCCCAATGATGAGTGTATTGTAAACAGGTACACTCATGCACAAGTTACCCGAGGAAATTTTTGTTGAAGAGCTCTCACCTCACCCCCCCCCTCCCGAAAAAAAGGTAAAAGAAAAACAGAAAAGGCTGAATGGTTTGAGAGACTTTTATTACATGCTTCATTTTATTTTCATTATTATATTTTTGAGGGGGGGGGGAATGGTAAATACAAAGTAACATAAAGTGAAATCAATCAATAAATGAAAGAATTAATAAAAAATGAACATGAAATGCTTTCAAAGTTGGCTTTGAAATCAGTTATAATTGAAGTGTGTATTATAATTGATTCTTCTTTGATTCAAATATAAACTGACATGGAATAAAGGCGAAGGGAAAGGGAGGGGGGGGGGGGGGGATTTGGCATGGAGATGATTTAGACGTCAAATTACCTCAAAGCCCAAGTTTAGTTTTGA
>JZLH01S0603673.1:2336-13178 GCA_001188425.1 Eucidaris tribuloides | reverse complement strand
GTTATGTAGCACCCTGAAAGTAGTACTGATTTTCAGTATTTTGTACTGAAATTTGACAAGAATACTGACGGTTTTATGCAAAATACTGATTTTCAGCATTTTGAATTATGTGCATCGGTATTACATGCCTGCCAGAGATACTGATTACTCTAGCAAAGTACTGATTTTTCAGCCATCAAAATACTGAAATTCTCTGAAACAGGTTGGCAGCTATGCAGTTTCATGCCATTACTTCTCTGTATAGTCATTATTCGCCAAAAAGTGATTGAAATTATGGTTGTATTTCCCTTTCTTTCTGCCTTCAAACAGCTGGATCGTCCAGACCCCAGATGACCAACAGCTACAACCAGTCCAACTTCGGTCAAGGCAACAACCAGATGACCAGTCCTGGCACCCCAGGGGGCTCCAAGAGGGTTCAGCCTATCTCATCTCTTACCCCCTACCAAAACAGGTGAGATTGTGGAAAGGTGGAAATAGGCCAATTGGGTCTACCATGGATTAAATGCTTTGTCGTAGACCCAAGGGGCCAGTTAAATTCAGTTTTGTAAGCATGTGCAACCCCCCCCCCCAAAAAAAAATGCATTAATAGGGGTGTTTTTATGGGTTTGGGCACGTAACATGGGTAACATGTTATATATGGTTACTTATCCCCATTTTTAACTGAAACATATTTAAAGATTATGTTACAATACAGTGCAACATTATGTAGCATTTCTATTCAATTGCAATGAGCACCTGGTGTTGTGAATAAGATGAATCTGCACGCCATTTTGTGTCCAAAATAATAGGACCTTCATGTCTCAACTCTTATCTATAAAGCGACTCTAGTTCAGATTGGGCAGTTTTGACACTTGTCTTTTTCGATTTGCAAAGGTAACACATGGCATTGTCTATAACTTGCCTATTTGTTTAACCCTCAGAAATCATTCAGCGATTGTTTGATTTTTGTGTAAGATCTATATACAGAACTACCAAGTAGTACTGATTTTCAGTATTTTGTACTGAAATTTGAGAAGAATGCAAAATACTGATTTTCAAAATTTTGAATTATGTGCATTCCTATTACATGCATGCCAGAGATACTGATTACTCTAGCAAAGTACTGATTTTCAGCCATCAAAATACTGAAATGCTCTGAAAGAAGTTGGCAGCTCTGTATATAGAGCAACAGATTTATTCCTCATGGAATACATAAACGGAATATTTGTGTGAGTTTTACCATTTTGTCGTGCTACATTTTGATGGACAAGGGAAGTTGTAAAGTCTGAAGATGCTGGGACATGCATGCATATTAAGTGGAAGTACAGTGATTAACTGACATTCATCTTGTATTCAAGGAAATAAATGAATTAATAGATTAATGAATAAATGATAGATAAATAAATAGATAAATGAATAAATGAATAAATAAATAAATAAATAAAAAAAATAAATAAATAAATAAAATGAATGGATATATAATAAATCAATTTAATATATTAATTTATTTGGTTATTTATCTTTCTATTATTTTATCTATATGTCTATTTGGTAATGTTTCTGTGTAGGTGGACCATCAAGGTGCGTATAACCAACAAGAGCGCCATCAGAACGTGGAGCAATGCTCGAGGGGATGGGGAAGCTGTTCTCCATGGATCTCCTAGACCAGTCGGGAGAGATCCGATGCACGGCTTTCAACCAGACTGTGGACAAATACTACGATATGATGGAGATTGGAAAGGTGGGTAGTTTCCTGAAGCACTCGAGAGAAAAAAATGCATGGGGGCGTGGGGCGATTTCAATGACTGATGAAGGTTTGTTATTCAGATTTAAACATACTATAACCTTTGTACATGCAGGGCTCGACACTAGCACTAGCACTTGCCCGCTTGACCAGGGCAAGTAAAATATGTCGGGCAAGTAATAATTCAATAATTGAAAATTTACTTGCAAAAATTTGATGTGAAAGGAGGAATATATGTCAAAAAAATGTTATGTACAAAAGTGAACGAAATATGTAAATAATGTCTTCAGTTAATTGAAATACTAGATTTCATCATTATTTTGTTAATTGTACTTTATTTAGTGTGTTAAGTTTGGAAGACTGAGTGTGAAACATCAACTCTATGTTTTCCATCTATGAGCTTGTTCCATTTTATGTGTCATTAGTGATAGCTCCACTTGAGAAGCAGGCTTGTGCGGAATTGTACAATTTTCTCTGATTCCTCTTTTTATTAATAAATCACTTCATTTTATAATCACCAATATAAACTTAAACTTCCATTGCCATACAAAGGGCTCAGGGGTTAAGATTAGTGAGAAATAATGTATTCATTATTTGTTATTTTCGGGCAAGCACATTTTTCTTTTGGGCAAGTAACAATCTGAAAGGGATAATTGCAAGTGAATTGAAAAGTTAGTGTGGAGCCCTGGTATGTGAACATTTTTTTTTTTCAAAAAAATGATATTGTAATACCAATGATGTTGTATTGCTGTAAAAAGTGCAATTTATCACTGTAGCTCAATAATGATCATTCTGTCCTAAAGGTGTACTTCATTTCGCGGGGAACGCTCAAGCCGGCCAATCGCCAGTACACCTCCATCAACAATGAATACGAGCTGACCTTTAACAACGACACCCTGGTAGAGCCCTGTGTGGAGGAAGACACCGCTATCCCATCGGTTCAGTTTGATTTCAAGGAAATCAACCACCTGGAGGAGATTCCTGAAGACAGCATGATTGGTATGAGCTATTACCTTGAAGATCCCAGTTTTCCATTTTCTAAAATACAGATTCTGTGTTCTTTGGTGTTCTAAACTTCAAATTCCTTGTCCTTTGGTACAAAATGTGTGACAAAGCAATTGTCAATAGTAAAAATCTATTTGGAAAAAAAAAACATTAACTTGAAATTATAGTTGAAATGCATAGAAAACCCCCAAAACACATGTAACTTATACACACTGCAATGCATTTGGCGCAACTGAAGATTGCTAACACGCTAACAACTACAAACAGGTTTGATCCAGATTTTCCAATAATAAGCAAGAAAGTACAGGGGCGGCACCACTGGGGTGGTGGAATGGGTGAAGGTGGGCCCCCCCCCCCCTTAGTTTCTAAGTAACAAAAAACATTTTTTTGCTTGTGTTGGAGGAAAAATTTCTCCCCCTAAGATTTTTGGCTGTTTGGCCATGAACGGATATGATTGGTTGTCAAAACAGGTTTCCATCGGACCTGGACTTTTTCTGTTTTCTTGTCGCGTCGCTGTTTGGCCATGAATGGACATGATTTGGTCGTAAAGTTTCTGTCACTTCCCGTAAGATTTTATCATGGCACCACGTCTGTGTCATGAAAAGGAAGCAATTGTTAGTGTTGGACTGAGTAACCGAGAAAAGGAAAGCATGACTAACAAGTATAATTTTTACTCACAGATGTCATCGGTATTTGCAAGAGCATCAGCGACCTGTCCTCCGTCACCATCCGATCATCAAACAGAGAGGTCAACAAGAGGTCACTACAGCTGGTCGACGAATCGCAAAAAGAAGTCTCCCTCACACTGTGGGGCAAAGAGGTAAGTTTGGCCCAACTGTGTCATGCATGTAGGAAGTGTGACAAAAAGAATAAGACTGTGACAGCCATGCCTACGACGTAATGTCAATTGACCAACCACCCATGTTACTGTGTTGCCCAACATCTCATCAACATTCTGCTATAATATTGTTCGTCTATCTCACTCTGTGCCCCTTCCTAGGGCTGTTAAGTGGCACGCCCCAACTATGCTTCGCCACGATACTAGAAGTGGCACTAACATGGAACATTGTATCAATTTGAAGTTCCTGGTTCAGTTGGGCCTGCGTCCAACTGGATGTCTCGAGCTTCTCCAAGAAGCGTATGGAGAAGATGCCACCCGTGACATTGTAATTCTCCATAAGCCTCCTGGAAAAACCTGAGACACTTGGTTCGGCCCCGCCCAACTGAAGCAGGAACTTTAGATTAATTCCATGTTCCATGTTTACGCCACCTCTAGTATTGTGACGGGATGTAGCAAGGACATGCCACACAGCAGCTTGAGGAAGGGGCAAAGAGTAAAATAGGTGAACAAGATTCTACCAGAATGTTGATGAGATGTTGGGCAACACAGTGGCATGGGTTGGCGGTTGATTGACATTGCGTCATGGGCGTGGCTGTCACAATCTCACTTCTTTTTTGTCACCTCCTGTATGAGTGGGGCAAGCTGTTGCCTTTCTTAATTCAAACTGAACAATATATTGGTAGGTGATTGTACCCAAAATTCTGGCAAACTACTTCAATTCATTGCTTCTAGTGTTGAATTTAGATTGAAGTGTGAAGAGGTCAAAAGTCAAGGGTTGCATCAAAAGGTTTAGAACAGTGAGAGGAGGCAAAGAATGAATATTTTAAGTTGGTAACAGTGAATATTCCATTTAAACGGCTGATGATATAACGTAAAAACCCCAAATAACTTCAACTATTTGTGCATTCACTTGTACATTCTCACTTTTATATGCCCAAAGGGTCATATGGTATGGTGCACTTCGTCTGTCTGTCCGTCCATTAGCAGATTCTTGTGCGGATAACTCTGTTACTGTTAAAATCTTGTAAAAACTTTATAATCTCTTTAAAAAATATGTTAATAAAGACAGAACTTCCTACGTTCTGGAACAGCACGATGCAAAGCCCTCATGCCGAATAGAGCTACAACAGGGATACAAAAATTACTTGTGACTGCAGGGAGGATCAGACGATGCAACACCAAGTTTGGTTTGCCCCCTTCTACCAAAATAATACACTTTCAACGATCTGGAGGTTTTCAACACCAAAGCCAGATCCTGTGTCCTGCACTGGACAGGACTTGTGTCGTGAACCGAGAAGAAAAAAAGAAAGACAGAATACCTTCCATTGATAAACAAGGTCACTGTCAAGGTCAAAGGCCATGGCTGAACGCAATGAACACTAGATGCGACTGAAGTAGCTGCATTGTTTTATTTTGTGTTGTTTCTACCAAGTTACACGCACAGTTACAACGGTTACAAGTCTTGATGTAAAATCATTATTTCATCTTTCTTGTGATTTGTAGGCTGAGGAGTTTGATGGTACAGGGAACCCAGTGGTTGCCATCAAGGGAGCCCGTCTCTCCGGGTTTGGGGGAAGGTCCCTGTCATGCCTCCAGTCTAGCATCTTCCAAGTTAACCCAGACATCCCCAGGGCTCATCACCTCAAAGGATGGTAAGTAGTCAAAATGTTAACAGTTTTACATATGATGACAGAACTCTTGAAATTAATCACAATAATTAAGAAGAACAAGAGGAGGAGGAAGAATGAGGAAGAGGAGGAGAGGAAGAGGAGGAAGATAAAGAGGGGGAGTAGGAGGTGGTGGAGGAAGAAGAGGAGGAGGAAGAGGAGGAGGAGGATGGGAGGAGGAGGAGGAGGAAGAAGAGGACGGGGAGAAGGAGGAGAAAGATGAAGAGGAGGGGGAGGAGGAAGAGGAGGGGAGGAGGAAGATGAGGGGAAGGAGCAGGAAGAGGGGAAGGAGGAGGAAGAGGGGGAGGAGGAAGAGGAGGAGGAAGAGGGGGAGAGGGGGGAGAGAAAGAGGCAGAGGTGGAAGAGGAGGTGGAAGAGGAGGTGGAAGAGGAGAAAGGAGGAGGAAGAGGAGGAGAAGGAAGAGGAGGAGGTGGAAGAGGAGGAGGAGGAGAAAGGTGCAGAGGTGGAAGAGGAGGTGGAAGAGGAGGAAGGAGGTGGAAGAGGAGGAGGTGGAAGAGGAGAAAGGAGGAGGAAGAGGAGGAGGAGGTGGAAGAGGAGGAGGAGAAAGAGAAGGGGAGGAAAAGGAGGAGGAAGAGGGGTAGGAGGAGGAAGAGGGGGTGATCTTTGGTATTGAGACAAAATATAAAAGGCAAAAAACTTTTGGGGGCCAATGAAAATGTGAGATTTTTCTGTGATTTCTGTTGATGTTTCTCAAACATGATTTAAAGATTGGGTTAGGGATTTGCAAGTCCATTACTTCCCTTCATTATCAATACCAAACGGTAGTTTAGTACTTACAAATGGTGTGTTGAAAGTCTGAGATCCATACGTCATGAATTTGTTGTTTTATGAGAAAAACTAATAACGACATGTTACCAGAATGTTGTTCTTTCTGTGAGTTTCAATTTTGCTCAAAATGCGAATCGCGGTTACTGTGCACAGTAGCAAGACGAGCGAAGCGCTCTGATTGGTCAATTGGCTATCCCCTGCGCGACCTTTGGCTAACGGCTGATCGGACCATTTTGGAACGGCACGTGCACGTTTGACGTCGCGGATTTTTTAAAATTTGCTCCTGAGCAAATGGAAAAAGGATGAAGTTTAACCGTCCAGATTTTAACCAAAACTCAATATTTTACCCCAAGTCTCTATGAGAGGTGTTTATTTATATTAATCTTTACATTGGATATGATTTCAGCTGATTTGATTCATATAGATGTTTTTTGACGTGCAAATCAATAACACAATCTTTAACTCAATCAAAATCAATTCAAGAGTTTGATGCGGTTGACGAAGTGAGATTGCAACTTCTGTATATACGACCGATTAACGTACGAATGATCGCCCATATGTGTGCTTGTGCATGAAGATGTAGCAAATCAATCATGAGATAAATAGACTTGTTTGAAATTTTGAAGATCATTCTCCCCCTCGTATTTTTCCATTCCAGGTATGACAGCGAAGGCTACTCCCAGGAGTCCCAATCTATCTCCTCCAAGCAGGGAGGTGGCGGGGGCGGCTCCACCAACTGGCTGACCTTCCACGATGTACACTCCCAGAACCTTGGCATGGGAGAGAAGGTGGGTTCTTAGTGATAACTTAAAGCCACAGTTTAACATTGACCACAGTTTAAAATATCTGAGCTACATAATCCTCCATGCTCTAAGTGTCTTTGATAATGTTTAAATGAAGCCCTGAAAAAATTGTATTTCGAAATGATGATTTAGTGCCTTAAAAAAAAGTAAGAATGTATGAGTACTCAGTTTGACCGGATTCTCCATGCCCATTTCTTCCCATAGACTTACTGTGTGTAGATCCAGGCTATTTTATACTCCTCCACAGGGGAAATTGTTCATTCATGCATATCGTGCCAGTGGTAGCATAACTTTCCAAACTTTTGTATTCTAGGGTGTTTGTCCATTTAATCAGAACTATGTAGGTCAGATATCTCAGTGTGAAAATTGTTTAAATTGAAGCTCCACAATGTTATCTCATGTCTATGAATTTGACACTAGACTAAAAAAAACCATGTTCAATGTCGCACTATTTAGATTAGGTTATGATTTTAAAAATTTTGTTATGAGAGTGGCATCATATTTGCAAATAACATTATCATTCTCTTCTTCTTACTAAGATAAAAATAAGTTGGAGTTAAAGAATAGAGTATTGCAATTACTCTTTTAATTGGCTGTGTTATTAGTTTTAAGGATCATTTGTCTTGTTCTCTTACAGCCCGATTATTTCACTGTCAAGGGAACAATTTTGTTTGTACGAAAGGAGAACTGCATGTACTTGGTAAGTATAAACTTGATTGATATTAAATATCTAGTCATAAATGATTGGTGAATATGCATTGAATTTCATGCATGCAATGTTAGTCAGACTATTGCTACTGATTACTGAAATGGAAAAAAATAATAGTATGAGATGACATAGGTACTGTTGGTACATATTTTTGCAATCCCTGTAAAGCAAACATGCTAATCAATTGTAATGCGAGTGCCTACAGTGGGTGCAAAATGTCACAGTAGTTTGAATTGAAATTTCTGCACCATATTTGCAAAGTGCACATGTTTTGTCCAGTTATCACCAACATGACATGTTTGTAATTAGTCAATTTTGTAGTGGTTTGTGTAAATGGGACATGAGTTTATGTTTGATAAAACTTGATCATGACAAAGTGTAGGTTAGAACAATATTTATATTGTACAAAATGTGAAATTGTGTTTGTGCAAGTGTTTGTGATTCTTATGAATTTTTCTCACCTTAACTCTTAACATGCCAAAGTCACAAATATGCACCGCGCAATACATGTAATGTTCATAGACCTGTCATTTCTGTGGCACATTAGGAGTTAATCCCTAACTTACTTCCATCTTCCAGGCCTGCCCATCAGCTGAATGCAACAAGAAAGTGACAGAAAACGGAGATGGCTCCTACCGCTGTGAGAAGTGTGCCAAAGACTGGCCCAACTTCAAATACAGGCTTCTCCTGTCGGTGAGTACAGAACAATTTTTGTTTGATATGTTACAAAATGTTGTCACATACATTTCAGACCTCGTACACCAAATTGGGTCATGATGAATGAAAAAGCAGTAAAGCATGTCTTTCATTTAAAATTTACACTGAAGAAAAATTACCTGACAATAAAAATGTAGAATGTGTTTGGCTTGATATTGTGTTAGAAGATGGTTAATAAATGAGCAACTTTAGCATCTCTTATAAATATGTTTTTCGAATTTGTAAAATATACTAGCTACTAAAAATTCATCCAATGTTTGTCAATAAGTAGGATTGTGCAAAGCACATGGTTTGATTACCTTATATATGCATCTATTTGATCATGTGAAAGTAGGTATCATTGATACAAGTTGTCAACTGAATACAACTGTGATAGTCTTTGCATGCCTCAATAAAATGATTTGTTGATACACAATTTCTGACTGTTAAAATTCAAATTTGACAGCTTTTTTCCTCAAATGAAACTTTGCACACCATTGTAATGTGTTGTGTATGGCAAACCTGAGAAAAAAAAAATTGTTTCCTCTTGGTTATCTCAATAAATTGTTACAGAACAATTAACTCTTCACATGTCGAAGTCGCAGATCTGCACCAATAATACACATAACGTCCAAAGAGGTTTAAATCCTCTGGCATCTTAAGAGTTAAAGAAGCAAGGGAGACATAATTGGATCAATTACCTTCATTGATGACTTCACACTGATTACCTGTCTTGTAACATATGATTGGTCAATTCCTGATACAGGCCAATGTAGCTGATGTGACGGACAACCAATGGGTGACCTGCTTTCAGGAGACTGCCGAACAGATGCTGGGCCATTCAGCAGAAGAACTGGGCAACTTGAGGGATCAGGTAAGCTCGCATATGCATCAAGAAATCGTTGGTTACCCGGCAGAAGGGCCCTAGCATATGTTTCCCGCAGAAGGGCCCTAGCATGTGTTCTCGGCAGAAGGGCCCTAGCATGTGTTCCCGGCAGAAGGGCCTTAACACAAAATTGACTCTAACTTGAAGACCATTGGCTGTTTTCACATGAAATCAAAATTAGTCTGATATTTTTAGATCCTTCTGTCAGTCTGTTAAGTGCAAATATCAAATAAGGCTATATTTCTCAAATTAGGGAAAATTTACTGTTACGGCCCTTCTGCCGGGAACATATGCTAGGGCCCTTCTGCCGGACAACTGACGAAATGTGTGGACATGTCGCATAAGTGGATTGTTCTTGCCTTTCGCGCAGGAGAGGATGGGTTCAATTACCCCCCCCCCCCACACGCACACACACACACATTTTCGTCTCCTTCAGCAAGACAATTTATCCACATTGCTGCTCTGTACCTCAGGGAGAAATAGGGACATGGTGGAACCTGGGGGAATAATAGTTGTAGGGCCCTTTGGGAGAGCAGCATTTGTCACTGAAGAAGCTGCCATGGGTAAAGAAGACATTGTTACCTTTCGTTTGGTCATACCCCTGTAAATTGCATGTGAATTCTTATGAATAGTTGTGCGGATGATTTGTCGATTGGTCAGTCAATATGCTTAATGTTTTTCCATGATCTCCTTGAAGTATAGTGTGGTATCTCAACAAATATTCTGTTTGCATTGAGCAAGGTGTTGCCATGGCACATACATCTGTTTCAGAATTATACACACTCGACTGGAAAAGTTATTGTAGTGATAACAACTTCCAAAAATCTCAGACACCCAAGAAACTGTTTATCTCTCCCACTTTGTTAATATTCCCAAAAAAAAAAACCTGAATTGAGAAATTTTGGAAAGACCGCATTTAGATTCACTTCTAATAAGTCTGTAAACATAACATTTATTACTGTGTTTGTCATTGTAGTAGTATGACAAACAAATAAATAGTTTTGGACAAAAGATTATATCTTTACCAACACCCATCATTATATTATCTCTCAACTGTAAGTGCATCTCACCCAGTGAATATTTTTTTTTTCAATAAAGTGAACTCATCTGACATTTAAATTTCTTGTCTTTCCAGGGTGAGCAGGCAGAGAGAGCATACAACCAAATCTTCCAAGACGCTTGTTTCAACAGCTTCACCTTCCGAATGCGCATCAAGATGGAAACATACAATGTAAGTTGAAAGGCACTAACTAAAATGTATAGATTCCTGTAGTAATTGGAGCAGGGTAGAAATTAATTTTTATATTTTAAGGGCGATTTTTATTAGCGCCTTAGGGATATTTTTGAATTTGGGGGGGGGGGGGGTATAGTTTTTCTACCACTGGGGCTACTTTTTGGTTGCATATCAAAATTTGAAGAATGCAATGCCAATGTTTTAGCCTGTGCTTCATCCATAAAAGCAACCATTTAATTCATTTTTGTTTCAATACCATAATAAAAAAAAAAGTGAAATTTTTCATAGCAAATCTGAGGGCGATTCTGAAGGAAAGGGTCGCCCCAAAGAATTGGGTTTTGGGGATTTTAAGGGGCAATTTGGGCTTTGCCAAGGGCTAATTCGCCCATTGCCCTGGGTTATTTCCTACCCTGAATTGGAGCGATATGTGAGATGTCATGCATTCATTCTTATAGCATCATAGGGGTAATTCCATATATTTTTAGGGTC